>JAEIFU010002083.1:0-51282 GCA_018904235.1 Lordiphosa stackelbergi
TTTAACTCATTCGCAGTGTTATCATATATTATTATACCCTTGCAAAGGGTATTATAATTTTGCCCAGAAGTTTGCAACGCATAGAAATATTCATTTCCGACCCTATAAACTATATATATTCTTGATCAGGGTGACGAGCTGAGTCGATTGAGCTTTGTCCGTCCGTCTGTCCGTCTGTCTGTCTGTTTCTACGCAAACTAGTCTCTCAGTTTTAAAGCTATCGAGCTGAAACTTTGCACAGAGTCTTCTTTTTACTGCACACTGCTAATATGTTGGAACCGACCGGATCGGATGACTATATCTTATAGCTGCCATAGGAACTATCGGTCGAAAAGTGGGTCTTTGTGAGAAAAACTTTTTGTTTTTAATGTTAACGTCTCCCACTTCAGCGATTATTAATATTATACGCTTTTACACTGATTTGGAAGTTTTGTCAAAATCGGATGACTAAATCTTATAGCTGCCATAGGAACTATCGGTCGAAAAGTGGGTTTTAATGAGAAAAATTTTTTTGTTTTTAATGTTAACGTGTCTCACTTCAGCGATTATTAATATTATACGCTTTTACACAGATTTGGAAGTTTATGTCAAAATCGGATGACTATATCTTATAGCTGCCATAGGAACTATCGGTCAAAAAGTGGGTCTTTGTGAGAAAAACTTTTTTGTTTTTAATGTTAACGTGTCTCACTTCAGCGATTATTAATGTTATACGCTTTTATACTGATTTGGAAGTTTTGGTCAAAATCGGATGACTATATCTTATAGCTGTCATAGGAACTATCGGTCGAAAAGAGGGTTTTAATAAGAAAAACTTTTTTGTTTTTAATGTTAACGTGTCTCACTTCAGCAATTATTAATATTATGCGATTTTACAAAGATTTGGAAGTTTTGGTCAAAATCGGATGACTATATTCTATAGCTGTCATAGGAACTATCGGTCGAAAAGTGGGTTTTATTTAGAAAAATTGTTTGTTTTAATGCTGGCGTTCTTAAACTCTGATGTATTAAAACATTTGCAAGGGTATAAAAACTTCGGCAAAGACGGTTATTGGCTTCGTTTTAGTTAGCTTGGCCTTCTCGTGACAATGACAGCAATTGAAATGAACTAATACCTCCGTTGTTAAACTTTGTATTTGGTGAACTTGTCGTATGATCAATATTTCTCAAAACTTTGAGGCCCTCTCGCGCCCTTTAAAAATTAAAAAATTTTTTTTTTGATATTTTTACTATTATTAATTATACAACAAATAATTGCTTCGGGAATGCTGAGACCAACATTTTTCCATTTTACCGCTCTAGTATCCATAATAATTTAATCATAAAAATGATAAAACAGTTTTCTGGAATATATACTAAAAAATAGCGGGCGCTTGGACTGAACTCATTTGGAATAACTAATAGTAGACGTGTTTCCAGCCTTTTTCAACTATAATTACATATTTCTAAATTTACATATATTTTTTGAGCGTTTCCATGTGTTACATTGTCGTTAACATGTAAATGCTAAGTTGATAATTTGAATTTGAATTTAAATTCATTGTGTATTACATCCTTGAAATCAGTTTTAAAGAGCTTATATCAATTAAAGCAACTGACATATTATGAGACATTATTTTATAAAATTATGATATAACAAGTAAGACCGTTGCAGTCGAGTATCCCGACTTCAATATACCCTGTACAATTGACAACGAGAGCGTAAGTTAAAGTCGGCTCTAACCGACTTCGATAAACCCTGTTAGTCATGAAAAAAACATGTTTAATAGTGCTCCTGCGTTCCTTAGGGTGACCACCGAAAAGTATGCAACATTTTTATTAGGGTGGGTGGGGTTTGGCGGTGGGGGCTTGGTTCGCTTTTTTGCTCATAACTTCTGAACCGTTCATCCGATTTTTATCATTTCTTCGGCAAATCGATTTATTTTGCTAATTACTAACTATCTCTAGAAAATACGAATCGTCTATCTTCAAAACTGTGGGAGATATAGCGGGAGGGGGCCAAAATTTGAAACAAACTTGATCTGCGTACAGATAAAAGAAGCATTTGTCCCATACATGCTAAACCTCTATCTCTTACCATCTCTGAGATCGACGCGTTCATACAGACAGACGGACAGACGGACGGACGGACAGACGGACATGGCTAAATCGACTCGGCTATTGATGCTGATCAAGAATATATATACTTTATAGGGTCGGAGATGTTTCCTTCTCCCTGTTACATACATTTGCACAACTTCATGATCCCCTTACCCATTTTTAATGGGTACAGGGTATAAAAAAAAATACTATCCTTAATGTTTAAAAAAATTTATTTTATAGTCTCTGATGCTATAATCGCTCTTATTATGTATCAAGTTTGTCAAAGCAACCATGTTTTGTAATATACTGTATTGTTCTTATGTATTATATTAATTTATTGATATATTGTATGTATTGATAGTATGAGTATGTGCGTCTCTCATGTCTTGTACTTCTTCGTTAAGAAGATCAATTAGAGATACCGACGCACCTATCAATCGTTGGCATACTTTCGCTAAGCCGTGATGTATTATATTAATATACGCATATATTATTGCAACCTATAAACTCCTCGGTTCTTGATGGTTATTGGCCCTCTGTTCCAATCACTCAGCCTGCAAAACTCCCCAACATTCTCCAATATTTTGGACTTAAAATCTGGATGGCTTTCTCCATGATTTTCATAAGTGTAGTCGTTAGTAAATCTAGTTTATCCGCTCGCTCTCTCTTGTAGCAGACACCAAGATCCTTAGAAAAAATCTCATCTAGGCCTTGTCTAGAATTCTCGATAGAAATTTATGAGTATTTTTATGGGCGTACCTTTCCGCGACCAAGTTCTCCTCCCACAGGTTTATGAGCATGTTTTCATATTAGTCCTTTTAAGACATAGATTGGTTTTTTGGAAACTTCCAAAAATACATGCTTTAGTTCAAAATTAAACCATGTTCATTTAAAAATCACGCCCACCCTCGATAACATTAGGGTTGATGTTTTGTGTCATCGATAACAAAATATCTAGAATTATTCTTAACAACACTGAAAAAATTTCAGGTGAATGGACACAAGTTGGCTATATCCACTCGGCTGTTGATGCTGATCAAGAATATATATAATTTATAGGGTCGGAAATGATTCCTTCTCCCTGTTACATACTTTTGCACAAACTTAATATACTCTATGCACCTTCGGTAAAGAGTAAATGAGAGTGGGGGGTTGTGATCATAGTTTTGTTATTTATACCCTTGCAAAGGGTATTATAATTTTGCCCAGAAGTTTGCAACGCATAGAAATATTCATTACCGACCCTATAAACTATATATATTCTTGATCAGGGTGACGAGCTGAGTCGATTGAGCTTTGTCCGTTCGTCTGTCCGTCTGTCTGTCCGTCTGTCTGTTTCTACGCAAACTAGTCTCTCAGTTTTAAAGCTATAGAGCTGAAACTTTGCACAGAGTCTTCTTTTCACTGCACACTGCTAATATGTCGCAACCGACCGGATCGGATGAGTATATCTTATAGCTGCCATAGGAACTATCGGTCGAAAAGTGGGTCTTTGTGAAAAAACTTTTTTTTTTTTATGTTTTTTTTAGATTTTTAATGTTATACTATTTGAGTATTTGTCAAAATCATGACTATATCTTATAGCTCAATGGAACTCGTTCAATGAGAAAAACATTTTTGTTTTTTGTTAACTTGTCTTACTTCGGCGATTATTAATATTATAATCGCTTTTACACAGACTTGGAAGTTTTTGTCAAAATCGGATGTTTTTTTATCCCCCAATATTATTTTTTGAAAAATTTTTGTTTTTATGTTAATCTTTTAGCCTTAGTCATAGGAACTATCGGTCGAAAAATGGGTTTTATTTAGAAAAATAGTTTGTTTTAATGCTGGCGTTCTTAAACTCTAATGTATTAAAACATTTGCAAGGGTATAAAAACTTCGGCAAAGACGAAGTTAGCTTGGCCTTCTCGTTTAACATTACTTCGCCAAAAATCAATTTGTTTTCGTTCTGTAAATTTTGTATTTTAGTCAAAAAATGCATAAAGCTTTTCTCATCATTAGTTTTAAAAAACAAATTTTAAGGGTTTTTTTCATTTCATATTGAAAAACAAGTAAGAGTGTTGCGGTCGAGTGCCCCGACAGCAAAATACCTGTTCCAAGTAATTGTTTCTATATTTTAAAATTTTTTTTTAATTTTTTAAATTTTTTTTTAATTTAAGCTTGTCTTTGCAAGCGCGTAGTTCTAGTTGTATTCGTCGCATCGGTTCACGCTAGAGCTTTTTGGAAAGCTCTTATAGCGTCGCAAACATGGAGCAAAATAAAGAGAAAATACGGCATATTTTACAGTACTACTACGATAAAGGCAAAAATGCATCTCATGCTGCCAATAAAATTTGTGCAGTTTATGGACCCGATACAGTTTCCATTTCCACCGCACAACGATGGTTTCAACGTTTTAGTTCTGGTGCAGAGGTGATCGAAGATGCGCCACGGTCCGGAAGGCCTGTCGTCGAAAATTGCGATAAAATCGCTGAATTGATCGAAAGAGACCGGCATAGTAGCAGCCGTAGCATCGGCCAAGAGCTGGGCATGAGTCATCAAACCGTTATAAACCATTTGAAGAAGCTTGGATTCAAAAAGAAGCTCGATGTATGGGTGCCACACGACTTGACGCAAAAAAACATTTTTGCCCGTATGGATGCATGCGAATCGCTTCTGAATCGCAACAAAATCCACCCGTTTTTGAAGCGGATGGTGACTGGCGATGAAAAGTGGGTCACGTACGACAACGTGAAGCGCAAACGGTCGTAGTCGAAAAGTGGTGAAGCGGTGGATTGACGGCCAGGAAGGTTCTTCTGTGTGTTTGGTGGGATTGGCAGGGAATCATCCACTATGAGCTGCTCCCCTATGGCCAAACGCTCAATTCGGACCTGTACTGCCAACAACTGGACCGCTTGAATGCAGCACTCATGCAGAAGAGGCCATCTTTGATCAACAGAGGCCGAATTGTCTTCCATCAGGACAACGCCAGGCCACACACATCTTTGGTGACGCGCCAGAAGCTCCGGGAGCTCGGATGGGAGGTTCTTTTGCCTCCACCGTATAGTCCGGATCTCGCACCAAGTGATTACCACCTATTTCTGGCATGAGTATGGCGAACGAGCTTGGTAGCGGAAGTTGGCCACAAGAGAGTCCTGTGAAAATTGGCTCTCCGAGTTTTTTGCCAATAGGGAAGCGAGCTTCTATAAGAGGGGCATTATGAAGTTGGCATCTCGTTGGGAACTCGTCATCGAACAAAACGGCGCATATTTGACTTAAATCGCATTATTATAACCAATTTTATGAACAATTGAAAATTCAATAAAAATACCGCAAGACTTTTTTGACAACCTTATATTTTAAAATTTATTTGAATAATTGGGGGAGGCGCACTTGCATATCTTCGGTGTTTTTTGCTCGGATCTTGTAGTGGTATACAGAATAGAATATGTATTCAATCATTAGGTTCAAACTTAAAAATTTTAGCTCTAACAGTTTTTCGCGTTTAGAAGGGAGAAGGAGGAGGAATTTGCCAAATCTGAAGCAAACTTGATTTTGGTACGATATACACCTACATACATGCAAAAATTTGTGGCTCTACCTCTTATAGTCTCTGAGATCAACGCGTTCATACAGAGAGAGAGACAGTTTTTCGCTGCTAAAAGATGGAGGAAGTGGAATTTTCCAAATCTGAAACCAACTTGATCTGGGTACAGTATACACCTTGAAACATGCAAAAATTGGTGGCTCCACCTCTTATAGTCTGTGAGATCCAGGCGTTTATACAGAGAGAAAGACAGTTTTTCGCTGATAAAAGATGGAGGAGAAGGAATTTTCCAAATCTAAAACAAACTCGATGTGTGTACAGTATACACCTACATACATGCCAAAAATTGTGGCTCTATCTGTTACAGTCTCTGAGATCGACGCGTTCATACAGACAGACAGACGGACAGACGGACGGCGGATGGCTAAATCGACTCGGCTGTTGATGCTGATCAAGAATATATATACTTTATGGGGTCGGAGGTGCTTCCTTCTGGCTGTTACATACATTTGCACAACTTCATGATCCCCTTTTTCCCCATTTTTAATGAGAACAGGGTATAAAAAGTGATTTTTTGACATTTCGAAAATTTGTGAGGGGTTGTGAGCCACCCATTTAATAGTTTAAAATTCGTGTTCTTAAGCAATTATTCTTTATCAAATGAACAAATTAACAATTTTTCTCATAATCTGAATTATGAAAAATTAATCAAAAACGAGAAAGGCAAAGCTAACTTCGTCTGTACCGAAGTTTTGATACACTTGAAATAGCTTGTCACAACGGTTAGCGACTTCGACCAAACTTCGCAAATCAACTTAAAAACATGACATATTACCCATGACCGTGTTTGAGAGCGATAATATTGAGAATAAACCAGTTCTTCTCACTAAAACCCATTTTTCGAACGAACATTTGTATGGCAGCTACAAGAATTAGGTCGGTTCCGACATATTAGCAGCGTGCAGTAAAAAGAAGACTCTGTGCAAAGTTTCAGCTCGATAGCTCCAAAACTGAGGGACTAGTTCGCGTAGAAACAGACAGACGGACAGACGGACGGACAAAGCTTAATCGACTCAGCTCGTCATGCTGATCAAGAATATATATACTTTATGTGGTCGGAGATGATTCCTTCTATGCGTTGCAAACTTCTGGGCAAAATTATAATACACTTTTCAAGTGTATAATAAAAACCGATTGACGGCAGCGGGCTTGTTTTCTTTTATATACGAGCACTTTTTTAACTCCCAGGGGCTCAAAACTTCCTACTCTCCCCTATAAAAATTTTAAAAAAGTTACTTTCAGCGTAGTTGATTCTACCCACTAATTTGTGTGTGTATGATATTGATGTAGCACTACACTTAACCATAATCTATTCTGCCGAAAACAACAACGAATGCACGGGGTGCGAATAGGGACTGGGCACCCCTATTCTAAATTTTTTAAACATTTTCCTCAGTTCGTTCTTCATTAAAATTAATACCCTAACTCACAGCTAATCAAACAAAGTTCAAATTAAATATTTATAAATACAAAAAGTATAAATTTTGCAAATGCCATAAAGTTTTTAACCAACAAATCTAATATGGCAACTCAAATTTTAACTACTTTGACCTTGATAGAGTCTCCCCATTCGCCCGCCCCACCATACAAACTGCTCGTAATAAATTGTGCGCTCTGAGGAAAAAGTTTACGCTTGTCAGCGAAGCTTACAAAATGTGTGCGACTATAGAGAGTTGAAGTTTGAGTTTTAGCAAAAAATTTCGCAACTCGCTAAACCAGAAAAAACTTTTTTCCATTCAGACATATCACTCTCCATGTGTGTGTGTGTTGCAATATATTATGGTCAGTTGGTGTTGGCTGGCGATGAAAGGGGCAGGCATCACCATTCCCCACAAAAGTTGTGCAAACAATGCCACATTAACACATTTGTTGAACGTATAATCAATTTGTAATTTGTAGCCGCAACAAATTCGTGGGATACATATAAGTCCACTATGAAAAGCAAGTTCAAAACCAGCAAAAAGGAAACTTTTATGTCAACAAAGAAACTCAAACAGCAAGATGGGGAAGGAGGGCGGGGGAGGGAGTAACTTTACACATATTGGACCAGCAGATGGGAAAACAGAAACCCAAATGTACAACCAATGAAAAAGTTAAAACTTTATGCCCCAGAAAAGGGAAGTAGAGGGAGGATGGCCCCGAGATTGACACAAAGTTGGAAAATGTGGAAATTGAGGCAAAAATTAACTTAGTTTTTAGGTTTGCGAGGGTGAACAGAAAATGCATTTTCAATTTGCAATGGGTTAAAAGAAAATTTATCGAACGACCAAAATTGTTTCAAAAAGTTGCCTAATATAAAATTCAAATCCGAATCGATTAAACTTAATATCTTTTAATTTAAAACACAAATGTTAAATATAAGGGGAATTTCCTTCCTTTACAGACTTTCGAAAGCTGCATCAACAAAACGCTCAGTTATATAATACTCCCAGCTGTCCATTTTTTAATATAATCTCTTGATTACCAAGAAAAGTTAGGAAAAAAAACTTTGCAAGCGAAAAGAAACCTGTATAAAAATGTACAATGTATAAAACACATTGGCACTTCTTGATTACCTCAATAACAAAAACATTAAAACCCAAACATATATCAACATTTTGGTAAAATTTTCCACCTTTAAACATCTTTCCCACACCCACTAAAATGTTTCCAACTTTGATGGTCTTTCCATATTTTCAATTTTTTGCCAATATTTCTACAAAAAGTTGACATCTTTTTCACAGCAGACAGACACAATCTGTGGCAATTCACAAAGTAAACTTTCATAATTTATATTGCTTTGAATGGGCTTCCCAACTCAAGTATATAAATTTTCTGCCGATAACACGAAGAAAAAATAAAGAAAGCCGAAATTTTCCACATTTTCACTTTCACACTTCTGCGTGTGTTATGCAAATTGAGTGCAGCTGTTATCACGCACAGAAAAAAAATAAAACGACAACAACAACAGCGAAAAGAAAATGAACAAAGATGAGGCAAGCGCAAACAGATAATGCTTGATAAATGTGCGTGTAGGACCCCCGATGGCCAACAGATGACATCAACGGGATGAAGCATTTTTACAACATAAAGCGACTTTTAACAGCCCCGTCCCTTGCCAGCCTTTTTATATGCAAATTTGGCAAAAGGGTTAACATTTGGCTGAAGGTCAGTTGGCATTTTGTTCCAGTTGTATATCATATATATATTTATTTTATTCCTTTTAACGACAAAATTGATTGACATTTTGCACCCTTGAGGCGGCAGTTTTCAATATTTCGAATGGAGATGAGATGAGTTTGTGTTGATAAAAACGAAAAGCCTTTAAGGCATTTTTAGTTTATTGTGGTTAAGAGGAAGAGTATAATAAATTTTCAAACGAAAATTGAAAGCTTGAACTGGATGTGTGGGAGGGTTAAGGGTTGAATAAAGAGAGGAATAAAAGAACTTGAGGATGTAACAGGGCTTACCTAAGGTGTCAAATGTAGATTAAAATGCAAAGTTAATAAACTAGCTAATAACACTAATTTACAGCTACAAGCCACAATATTTTTCAATTTTCTATACACATAGAAAATAGATCAATTTCATTTTGATATTCTCCTGATTAAAAACGATCTTTTAAAAATATCAATTTTTCATTTCAGTTAGCAAGAAAATTAATGTATTTCTTATCTAAAATAAATTTTTTATCAGATAAAGAGATGGGCCAATGAGTAATTTTTTAGTTATTGTTATAACTGCACAGAAAAAGAAATTATGTGATCATTTTTCTTATCAATAAAGAGCCGATATGACAAACTCGAAATTGACCAGTTTTAAAATATTAAAGTGAAATTTTCGACCATATTAAAATGATATTTTTAAGATAATATTGATTAATTTTATTACACAACGAAAAATAATGAATTACAAATGGCAGGTAGTAAATCCAATACTACTACTAAGATCTTCTTTTTTTAGCTAAGTAATATTATTTGTTTATTGTTTTATAGAAACAGAAAGAGAACTAATTTATAATTTCTTGACCCCGCCACTTGCACTTCACAAATTAGCATTGCATCTTATCGCACTGCGATATCAGGCATGCGTGTGGGCACAAGGCTGAGAGCCTACTTAAATATCCTTTTTAATCCTTTCTAATATCATTTGACATGACTTTCGGCTTCCGCGAAAGGTAAATGTTTAATTTTGATATCTACTTGGTATTATGTTTTTTGGATTAAGTCCACAAATTTTTAATTCTTCGACCATTCTAAATTGCTGAATGCCCTTTGAAAATAAATAAATTCTTCCTGTGTCTTTTCTGACTTTAAACTGTCTCGATTATTATGCCAAATTTGCATGCTTGTAAAAGTTGTTAGAACATTTTTTATTCATGATCAAAACAAACCTTAACAAATGTTTTCCCTTTCAAGATGTCTTAACGCCACTTCTTGATCGTTTTCCACTTACTCCACTGTTCCAAGGTGTTTCTTTAAATTTTCTTGTGTGGACTTATACTCGAAGTGTAAAAAGGGTACTAAAGTCGTGCAAATGTGTTAACAGGCAGACGAGAATCCGTTTCGACCATATAAAGTATATATTCTTGATCAGCATCAACAGCCGAGTCGATATAACCTCGTTCGTCTGTCTGTATGAACACCTAGATCTCGGAGACTATAAGAGCTAGAGCCACCAAACTTGACATGTAGACTACTGTTGTCTGCGCGCAGATCATGTCTGTTTCAAATTTTTGCCACGCCCACCTTGACTTCCACAATAAAAAATGTTAGATAACTCCTACATTTATTAAGATATCGTTAAATTTAATACTGAAATTAATATTAGCAATAACTATAATCCCTAAAATTTTCATCAAGATCAGATAATATATAGCGGAGTTAAAAAATGTTGCATACTTTACGGATGTTCACCCTCAGGAACGCAGGAACGCTGTTTATCTTTTCTTTTCTTAAGTAACGGGTATGTCTAAGTCGGTTAGAACCGACTCTAACTTACGCTCTCGTTTTATACTCCAAAGGGGCAATCAGTCTAGCTGTGTCCCACCCAACGGGTTGAGTGTCACGAGTCTGTACTGGTGTTTCTGTAACTTCAGACAACAGCTATTGTTTCTCTAGGCGAAATGGCAGAATGGGATGACAATACGAGTGAATCGTTGTGGAATCAATTGAATACATTGATTAAAACCCCAGAGTTTCAGTGTGCAATTAGAAGCATAGCAGACATATTCGCAGTCACATTGCCGCTTAACCAATTTCTTCAAGCTGAATCGCGGTGAAACAGCGATGAAATGTAGAGACCGTTACAGCCGAACTGGAAGATATGCAAAGAAATGCTGAAACTGAGTTTGAAAACATATATACTAAGGTTTCAGCATTTTGCATTTCTATTGTGATTCCTAGATGCTTATAAGGACTGCTAAAATGTATATCCAACCAGTCGAAGTCAAGTGCATCCGCAGAGATGGATTTTCACAGAATTGTCACAGATTAAACCAGGGATCGTAAATAAGAGTTATGAGTTTGAAAAAATTGAACCTAAAAAAATTATCTTCATTAATGGGAAAATCTCTAAGATATACTAATTCAGGATGCAGTATCCTGTTAACAAGATAAACTTTTATTTTTAATATTTATCAAAAAATTAAAATTATTATTTTCTATTTTTCGATCAAAATAAAAAAATTATGAGATAAAATTAAATTTCAATTTTTATTTAAAAATCATAAAATAAAAGTTGTTTTTCAATTTTTTTAAAAAATCTAAAAATAAATAATTTTTCAATTTTTATTAAAAACTCCAAAAATAAAAATTATTTTTTAAATTTTTATAAAAAAATCAAAACATAAAAGTTATTTGTCAATTTTAATTATAACAAGTAATACCGTTGCAGTCGAGTAGCCCGACTTCAATATACCCTGTACAATTGACAACGAGAGCGTAAGTTAAAGTCGGCTCTAACCGACTTCGATAAACCTGTTACTCATGAAAAAAACATGTTTAACAGTGCTCCTGCGTTCCTTAGGGTGACCATCCGAAAAGTATGCAACATTTTTTTAGGGTGGGGAGGGGTGTTGGAACCGAGGGCTTGGTTCGTCTTTTTTGCTCATAACTTCTGAACCAGTACATCTATCTTCAAAACTGTGGGAGATATAACGTTTTTTCCAAATTGCGGGGGCGGGAGGGGGCGTGGCCAAAATTTGAAACAAACTTGATCTGCGTGCAGAAAAAAGAAGCATTTGTCCCATACATGTCAAACCTCTATCTTTTACCATCACTGACAGACGGACAGACGGACGGACCGACAGACGGACATGCCTAAATCGACTCGGCTGTTGATGCTGATCAAGAATATATATACTTTATAGGGTCGGAAATGTTTTCTTCTTCCTGTTACATACATTTGCACAACTTCATGATCCCCTTTTACCCATTTTTAATGGGTACAGGGTATAAAAATTGAAAATAAAAATCGAATGTAAATATCTTGAGAACCGCGTAGTGTATTGCCAAAATTTAAAAATATTCGTGATGTACAGCTCAATACCTATCATTTGATACATCACATGTCCTGAAAGGACTAACATTAAGGGTCCTTAAGGGTTGAATTCATAGCAGTAAAAAAAATTACAAGTGGTGGCAAGGAACCTCGTGATGTATATCGAATAGTTACAAATAAGGGTACAGCCAGGTGAGTTGCAGAGACATCAGATCCGCGAAAACATAAGCGAAGAAGTAAAGAAGGAATTGCATATAATACATATAATGCTCTCTAAAACAATTTATTTGTAAAACTTGGTTTGCAGAAATGGCCGCATTGTCGAAGCTGGGGAAACCTGCAGCATGCGTTAACACACAACTCGTAGCTGCAAAAACAGATGCCAAACTACTACTTAGTTTTACAACAGTACACCGAGAAAAAAACTGATGTGTATGACTCAATTCGATTTTTTCATATCAATTTTAATCTGATATGACTAAGATTAAATTAATAATATAAAAAAAAAAAAAAAAACTGTTCCGAGGCGGGATTGAAACCACACCTCCCGCTCCGCAGTCCCACACACTAACCTCTGCACCACACCAGGTCATACCATACTAATCTCTCACAGCTTATATTAGCCATGCCTTCAGAAGAAAGTGACGAAAGAATCTTGTTTTGCTTGTTCGGTTTGCGGTTCGGTCAATCAGTTGGAATTAGCGGTTCGGTAACGATTTGGTTCAGTTCAAAAGCGGTTTGCATCCCTGCTAATAACCCTGACGGGTTTCAAAAATATAATATTACAGCTTGATGCTGAGAGAGGTTTTACATTACGAGGTTCCTTGCCACCACATGTTACTTTTTTACTCCCATGAATTCATACCTTAAGGATCCTTAATGTTGGTCCTTTCAGGACATGTGATGTATCAAATGATAGGTATTGAGCTGTACATCATGAATGTTTTTAAATTTTGGCAATACACTACGCGGTTCTCAAGATATTTACATTCAATTTTTATTTTCAATTTTTATAAAAAAATTGACAAATAATTTTTTTTGATTTTTTTATAAAATTTAAAAATTGTTATTTTTTTTTTTTTAATAAAAATTGAAAAATAATTTTTATTTTTAGATTTTTTTTATAAAAATTGAAAAATAACTTTTATTTTAAGATTTTTAAATAAAAATTGAAATTTAATTTTTATTTCATAATTTTTTATTTTGATCGAAAAATAAGAGTTAATTTTTAATTTTTTGATAAAAATCAACAAATAACTTTAATTTTATAATTTTTTTTTAAAAATTATAATCGTACGGTCCCCTTAAACACAGACACCCTATGATAGCCATAAATCAGTTTTCCTTGGCTTTGGCTATATTCAAAAATATAGTCAAATTTGAAGCTCGGAGGATGACAGCAATGCAAAAACAATTTTGGAACGCTATGCTACATTTGTTACCTGCTCAACTACTGAGAGATTCCCCTAAATGAAGCTTTGGAGACGACACATGGCCAACGCTTTGCATCCAAAAACCTTGAAAGAAGCAATGCAGAAAACTGACGTGGTAGTGCTCCCAAATGTTTATATTCTGCTGCAAATATTCATGTCATTGCCAATTACAACATCCGCTGCCGAAAGATCTTTAAAGATTTAAAAAAATATTTGCGGGACTCGATAGGGAAAACCCGCTTAAACGGACTGGGCCTTTTATATATTCATTGTGTCATTAAGGTCAGCGCTGAAAACATACTGATATACGTGGTATGGAGTAGCGGAGATTGAAGATTGCTATTAAATAAGTAGATATAACTTAAGTCAAAAATGTAATAAGAAGTCGTCAAATACATTTTTTAAATACTGTTAGAAGATAGTTTTGATTAAGTGGTGGGAAGGTTTTATAACTTTTCTTAAACAACTTGACTAATTATTTTTTGGCAAAAATTGCGTTTTTGACTTCAAAGTGCCGCCAAAAATATAAAAAATGGAAATAAAAAAAGTTGTTCGTTGTTACCTAAAGAAGCATATCACCTTTAAAATGAATATCGACTTTATTGTATCAGATGATTGATATTTGTAATTGAAAATTTTTACAAAGATACTTTAAATGTTATACCTAAATATGCACAATTATGACATCTAGAAAAAATCATTAAACTATGGCCTTTGAGAATAGGCCATCTTATTTTGTCTTATGAGTTTTTGACTACCAACTCACAGTACACTGAGTAATTTTTAGAAGACCATTTTAAATTTTAAAATATTTTCATTTAACTAGGCAAAGAAACATTTTTCAGTTTCATAAAAAATTATGATTCTTTATATCTCCTCCCATACGCTTTACGCCTTCTGCCTGTGCTCTCCATCTGCTGTTGCTTATTTGCCAGCTGCTTATCACTCGTCCACGCACTTGTCTCAAAGTCTGTCTCAACTTCAATTACTTGTTTATAACTTTTTCGCTTCTTTTGTTTGACAGACGTTGCCGTTGTTTTGGCTTCTTCTTCTTCTGTTGCTTCAATCACTTTTGCATTTTTAAATATGCGTCGACAGAAAAGTTCCAACGTCAAAGGACATCAAACATGGCTCTGGCATATGGTGCGTATAATTGTTTTTGTTATTTTCTTTTGGAAGAAAATTTATTTTTTTGCCCAAATATTTTTGCAGTTCGGCAACCAAATTGCTCATTAATTTAACCCTGCGAAATGCCAAAAAACCAAACCTACAAATTTTCGCGCAGCATCAAATTCAAAAATGCAATGAAATGTAATGGAAATGCAATAAAAACATGAAAATGCGCATGGCAGATGCAGAGCCCGTGACTATTCCCTATAATTGAACTAGGACGGGGCTGAATGTGTGGGTGTGTGTGCGAGTGATAATTCATTAGAAAAATCAACGGCGCGTAAAATTGAATTATGCATTTGTTGATGATTTCGGGTTCAGCTTTACTTTGGCGATTCAAGTTTGGTGTAATCAGAAATAAGTTTTCTTTTTAGTTTTTAGCTGAATTCTGAATGTGTGATTTAGAGATGAAAGAGGCTTAAAGCTTATTATTCATTTGATGGCATATTAAAGTTGTTTGGTTTTCAAAACTATATAATATCAGTTGTTAGTGTAGACATATAAATGCAAAATTTTCAAATTCTTACTTCTTAATCATCCCATCCCATTGCCTTGCAATTCTGAAGGCCACCGCATAGTTATAAATCCTCAGCCAACCACTAAAAAACCAAATGTAATAAAAAATCCACACCACACACAATCTCATACACATACATCTTCCCGAAATAGATTTATAACTACCTCAAACGCTAATGATACCCCAGAGAGAACTGGAACCCCCTTTTTTGCTTTTGTGTTTTTTCTTTCTTGCTTTTGTTTTATCTTCATGAAAACATTTTCATTTACAGGCCAGCCTCAAGTGCACAAAGCTGAGGTTGGGGTCTGTCCATACAGCTTCCGAGTCTAGGCCAACCTTGTTTGTAGCTGAAGCGATTTAAGGGATTTTCACGTTAAGCGTTGCCTGTCAGCGATTGGCATGCGGCTTACAGGTGGTCCCAGCTACTGGTTCTACTAGTATCCTTCTCGTCCTGGTTTATGGGCTTAAGCAGCAGCAAATGACTGTAACTAAATGAATGGGGGAGAGGCGAAGCACATTGAAAGATAAATATGTGAATGGAATTGCATTAGCGGAGGATGGAAAAAAATTATTTTAAATTGGTAAATGAAAAATAAATAATTTCTTCAGGCACTAGCAGCAGCCATGCAACAACATTTAATTACCATATAATTAGAAAAATACACCATTGGAATCCTCAAGTGTTTATTCGCCAAATGCTGGTAAATAATCCAAGTCTGCTGATGAGAGGATTGTGGTGATCCTCGAAACAGTGCTGTACGGATATACCATTGCTATTCGAAAACGTTGTAATTAATCTCTGTTGATTTGTGTTGATTATTAAATTATAGTTAACTGTTGACCTTGAGCCGGCTAGAGCAAACTTTGACTAACTTGTCATGTAGACCAAACCAAACTTGACATGTCTGCACGCAGATCAAGTATGTTTCAAATTTTTGACACGCCCACCCCCGCCCCCAAAATAAAAAAAATGTTGAGTAACCCCCACATTTTTTAAAATATCGTTTTAAAACTTAAATACATATTGGCAATAACTATAATCCCTGAAATGTTTATCAAGATCGGATGATAAATAGCGGAATTAAAAATGTTGCATACTGTTCGGACGATGAGATTTTCAAACAAATAGGATTATATAGAGCGGTAAGTCAATATCTTTAAGAAACAAAAAAGCAAAACGGATCATAGACATTTTTAATACCACTTGAACGGTAAAACTGAAATTGCTCATTTTTTAGATAAATGCTAGCAACTTCTACAATTTCCAACCGATTTCGATGTAAGAACACTTTTTGAATTTGTTATACATTAGCTTACATCATCCAAAAGAGAAAGAAATTTAAAAAAAAAATGTTCATGGAAATAACGGTGTAATTTACGGTTTTTTCAAATTTTTGATAAAAATGAAACAAAATTCTCGATATCTTTGTAATTAGCAGCTACACCACAAATTTGTCAATAAAATAATGTATGAACAATCAAAAGATAATTTTATTAGCTTTAATTTGGTGTGCAAAACTGGTTCATAAGTTTTTCATAATTGAGAGATCTGAAATTAAGTGAGAGGTCCTTTTTCAAAAATGCGAAAAACGGTAAATTAGGATTATCTCGAAATCGGTTCTACTGAGAAATTTTTAAGCTCCATATTTGGATTCAGCGCGTGATTTTACATAAGGACATCAATTTGTAGAGGATGAAAAAAAATTTAATAATTTGTAAACTTGTGTATTTAGCAGAAATGCAAACCGGTTCTGAACCGAACCGGTTTTGAACCGAACCGAACCGCTTTTTTCGCTCGTGAACCGAACCGTAAACCGAACCGGTGTGTTTTCAAAAATGCTGAACCGAACCAAAAACCAAAAAATCAAATGGTTCGGTTCGGTTCACTTCAGCTAGGTATTGAGTTACTGGCGGAATAGTGAGCAAAATCAGCAATTAGCTTTAAAATATTACAAAACGAGAAAGGCAAAGCTAACTTCGTCTGTACCGAAGTTTTGATACACTTGAAATAGCTTGTCACAACGGTTAGCGACTTCGACCAAACTTCGCAAATCAACTTAAAAACATGACATATTACCCATGACCGTGTTTGAGAGCGATAACATTGAGAACAAACCAGTTTTTCTTACTAAAACCCATTTTTCGAACGAACTTTTGTATGGCAGCTACAAGAAGTAGTCATCCGATCCGGTCGGTTCCGACATATTAGCAGCGTGCAGTAAAAAGAAGACTCTGTGCAAAGTTTCAGCTCGATAGCTCCAAAACTGAGGGACTAGATCGCGTAGAAACAGACAGACGGACAGACGGACGGACAAAGCTAGATCGACTCAGCTCGTCATGCTGATCAAGAATATATATACTTTATGTGGTCGGAGATGATTCCTTCTATGCGTTGCAAACTTCTGGGCAAAATTATAATACACTTTTCAAGTATATAAATATTTGGAATAGCAGAGTTGTTGTAAATAAGCTAAGAACATCAACCATATTAAATTTGCGGACCCAAAATCGCAATAAGCCAAGTCTTGATTGAATGCTCAAACGTTAACTTTTTATCTTTAATTGAGATTGGCTTGAAATATAAAATGCGTATGAGTATTTCTATGGCTGTCAGGCATGCAAAATTAAGTTTGAAAAAGGGAGTATGACAAAGCTCAGTAATTGTCAACTCTTTGGAAGAAAGAGCTCCGCCTATTTTTGGATTCGATCTCTTATCCTGCTATCAGAAGTGAAAAGGTAGCTAAATCTCATTTAATGTTAACATACAACAAAATTCAAAACGTTAATGAAAACACGACGGATATTCATTCTATTCCATAAAAAAGTAAAATATCGATTGTTAGCGTTAAGATTATTAAATATTGGATTATAACGTTAACTTTTAATCTTTGATTGAGATTAGCTTGAAATAGAAAATGGGTATTTCTATGGCTGACAGGCTTGCAAAATTAAGGTTGAAAAAAGGGAGGACGACAAAGCTCAGTAATTGTCAACTCTTTCGAAAAAAGAGCTCCGACTATTTTTGAATTCAATTTCTTAAATTCCAGGAATCAAGCCTGCTATCATCAGAAGAAGTAAAAATGTAGCAAAATCTCAAAACGTCAATGAAAACTTAACGGATATTCATTCATCGTTAGCGTTTACCTAGAGATTATGAAATATTGGAATATTTTAAAAATGAAATGTTTATTATATAATAGGGTGTATTAATCATATCGAAGTCGATTTTCGTATGAACTGAAGGATTTTGAATTAGAATTGTTTAAGTTTATATGTCAGAGATTACTTGATCAGGTCAAAAGAATATTGTAATTATCGGGTGTGTTCCAGAAACCTCTAGTGATTTCTGTATGAACGATTTGATTTTGATGGAACTAATCTAGGAGGTCTTTATATGAGAAATGATAAGTATTAAATCTACTTGGCCTTCAGCAGTCGGTTTCAAATCGCTGAACTTTTGTCATCTAATTTAGTAGCCGGGCATATTTGTAGGACTTCACATATAAAGGAAGGCAGTTTATTTTGATCCGTTTGGCTTTCATTAGTTGATTTCAAACCGAACCGGCGGTTCAAAAACTGTCTGAACCGCTGAACCGAACCAGTCCTTATTTCCAAGTGGTTTGCATCCCTGGTATTTAGTACAAAACCTGTAAAATTCTTTCAAAAATATGACCGGCGTGACTTTGTTACATAATAATTCTTCTTTATAAAAGTGTTTGGAAAAAGCGACCATGGTAGCACATTGGTTCACCAGTTTACTGATTTGGGCACACAGAAATTGGTTTCTCCCCGACAGCATGCAATAGCAGTAAGATCCTTCATAAGCTCGTCCATCACTTTATTGACAGCATTCTATATTCTAAAGATATTTTATGTATTCATATTTTGTCATGCTCGTATTTAGCTTGATTTGTACACCAACAATCCATTTATTCTATTTCATGAAGCGATGGGTCTGTTTTTCGCTCAATGAGTAGTTCTTGTACACTTTCCCTTGGCATTTTTATTTTGATTTACATTTACGTATCAAACTTTGACTCACAAGTGACGGAAAAATTCAAAATTAGAAAACACTACGACTGGGATACTCAGACTCAAGTAGTTTCTACAGTTCATCAATTGGCTATCCGAATTGAACTGTAAAGTTAAGTTCTTTTTCGTCAAGTAATTCAATTTAATCCAGCTCTCCATCTCTCTCTTACTTCAGAATTCCTAGAAATATTTTTATTTTACTTTTTGGAAATTTTGTTTCTGCAAATTACCCTTAACTTCACTTGGATACATCCCTTTTCATAACTTTGAAGCATTTTAAAAAACCTCTATTCCAAATAAAAGGCATCCCCTTCTCTCAAACCATTTCTCCCACGCTTAGCTTTAATTTTTTGTGCCTTTTAGCTATTAAACGTAAGCTAATCGACAAGCCATGTTTGCCAAGCTCATGCGTGTATGTGTGTGTGTGTGTGTGTTTAAATGGCTTCTCCCTTTGAGTTCTTATCAAAGGCAGGAAAACGGAAAAGTTCCCCAATTGAAAGTGAGTTTCACAGACGCACACAAAAAGAGGGCAGACGCGTTTATTATTTCAACTGAAATTTGAGTTTATATATGTATGTAAATTTTATTTGGTTAGGGAAAAAGGGAGGAGACATAACAATTAAATGCTGCTTAGACACACAGATACGGCAACATGGGGCGTATGAGTAATTTACAAGTTCTATAAAAAGAAATAAGGAGTGTGTAAAATCGATGCTAATTGTGAATGTGATAGAAAATATAATTTGCTATAACTATAAGTAAACAAAAGAAATTTAAGGCAATATGTCAAATATAAAAATATCTAGCGACTGTAAGGCGAAGTATTAATTTTTATCCAAATGGCACTTGTTGCCAAACAACAAACTAAGGAATTGTTGTGCGATGGTGGAGATCAGAAAAAGTAATCTTTAAGACAATTAATCAATACCAATTAAAAGATTGCTGATTTCATGCGGTTTTGTAAGATCATTGTAATTAGCAACTGTGACAATTGTCAGCGATGTTTTAAAAAATCTCTCTGCAATATTGTCAGTTCAAACACGAACATATGTCTCGACCACAATACACAAATAGCTTGAAATATCATATTCAGAAAAGACAAGCTAATCCATAAACATGTCGTTTTTGTAACAACATTAAATTTAATTAGCGTTTCTGACAAGGATCAGAATGCACGTGACACCTTTCGTGGAGAAGCCCATCTGGTGGGAACCACTTGAGATGCCCATCCCACCAGACAGCTGCGCTCTCATTATTACGTTAGCTAAGTTATATTTAAGGGCTGAGATATTCGCTCGCAAGAGTAAGTCAAAACTACAACTGTAGATGTAAGTTGTGAAGTTGTTGCTTAATTAGAAACATCGTCTTTACCATAATTAGATGTTATTATTTTCAAAATTATTAAGGGGGTATTCTCAATGTGCAAAAATGTTTTTGTTTCATTTTTTATAGCTTGGATAGTTAGGAATATCGCCCCAAAAGGACTTTAAGCGCGTTTATCTTGAAACAACGTTTTTTGAACTGGCTGCCATGATATCTCCAGTTACACTAAACCGATTTTCATGATTAAAACTTAAATCGACGCAGAATTGTCATCATTCTGCTCTGAACCTCAATCATAATTTAAAAAAATTTAACTATTTATTTTTCACACTAAAAAACAAAAAAAATCGATTTTTCATTTTTAAATGCCCGCCATATTGAAAAAAAAATCACAAAATTTTTTTCGGGGTTCAAACCAGAATTACAACTATACTGATTATAACCCCGTCTTTACTTTTCATTTCAGACATCCTGGAGACGTAGAATCATGACCGCCAGCACTTTTTGGACCCCCACTTTGACGGCCGATAACTTTTGGAACAGCCCTCGCATCGAAGCAGTATAAATTTGTTTGTTTACTTTGATCTGTTTGTAACATAATAAAATAAACAGAATTGGAAAAACTCTTTGCGTTTTCAAATAAGATGTTTTTTAAAAAGGTTCATAAAACAACCTCGACTTGGAGAATACCCCCTTAAAGATTAATTTAATATTAAAGTGGATGAGTTACCTCAATGCAATAAGTATATGTGCATTGACATTTTTGGAAAAACCTTGTTTTAAACCAAACGATTCAAGCCAAGTATATTTTTTACTTATAGCTCTAGAGCCAGTAACTAAGAACTGCCTTACAGTACTTCAATATTTATTAACAAAAAATTATTATTTAACAAATGTATTTCATTCTTAGGAAATAAGTATATGTGCATTTTATATAGTTCTTAAAATTTTGTATTAAGTTCAAACTTTTGATCAACTTTAATAGTTAATGTGCTTTCCTTTTGCCTCTAAGACTTTTGCAAGGCGGTTTGGCATGGAATCTGCCAGATTTTGGAGAGTTTCATTGCTTATTAACTCCCATTCTGCAAGCAAAGCGTACTTTAAATGCTTAATTGAGTCGAACTGCCTCCCACCTTTATAAATCCTGGCTGAGAGGATACCCCAGAGGTCCTCAATTGGGTTCAAGTCAGGACTGATAGCCAGCCACTCCAGTACAGGTATTTTTCTTGAAGAAAAATAAGCCTTTGTGGCTTTTGATGTGTGGATTGGAGCGTTGTCCTGTTGAAAAATCCATCTATCTTCGTAAAGATCGTCTGCAAAATCTATTAATTCACTCTCCAGCAATTGAATATAGATTTCTGAGTTTGTTCTTATTGGAATAAAACATAGCCGAGACTTTCCTGCATATCCGAAACAGGCCCAAATCATCAGTGATCCACCGCCGTGATTCCTCTTATGGCGAGTTTCTCTTGGTTTTCTTAAGTCACGCCAATACTTATGACAGCCATCAGGACCATCAAGATTAAACTTTTTTCATCCGAAAAAATAACGTTTCGGAATTCTTCGGTCCAAAATTTGTACCTGTCAGCAAACGCCAAACGAGCCTTAAGATGGCGTGGCAATAGCATCGGTACAGCCACCCGGGAACTATGTTTAAGGTTACAATTTTCAGTTAAAATTTGATGGATCCGTCTTCTACCGACATTGAGCTCTAAATGACGTTTAATGCCTGTACAAGACATTTGATTGTTTACAGCCAGGCGCTTAATCTCACGCTTGCACCTATCACCGATGTGGCTCGGTCTGCCACTGCGTTTAATCTGACCATGGGAGCTTGGATTTTTTTAAGAAATTAGCTATCGTATTTCTGTGTCGAGACACTCTGGAAGCTATTTCAGTGATGGTAGCCCCACCTTCGTTCAATCCTTGGATTCGTCCGCGTTCCTCAGCTGATAAATGTGTTCCACGCGGCATTCTTAGGAAAATTAAAAAAATTTTTTTGTGTTTCTGCAACAACTACTTAATTTACTCTCAACTTTTCATTTTTATCAAAACACATCCAATTTGTTGCACGCCGACCATTAAATGCACACTAATTGGTTTTTGCACATAAACTTATTTCCTAAGAAAATCAAATCTCGCCACTCAAATGTGTGATAACGGTACTAAGAATGATGACCAAAGAAGAATTATGCAAAAGCATTCTAAAAATAGATAACAACAAAAGACTTTTTGCATACCTAGAACATATGTTATGTTACTATTGAGGAAGAGAGAAACGAAAACATATTTGCACATATACTTATTGCACTGAGGTATAACTCAAAGAGAAAACACCTGTTACACAAGCATTAAACAAGCAAAAGTATCATTTAATGTTTTTAAACACAAAACATCAAAATCATCATATGTTTTGTTCATGGAAATGCCGCCAAATAAATAAATTTAAATTCCCAGTTAATTGTGTAGCGTGTTGCAGGGGTAAATGTAGAAGCACTCTTTAAGAGCATGCGTTCTGCAACGGTGGAATTTTGCAACTACAATTGGGGAATATGGGTCGAACAGCGACAGCGGGACCCTTTAAGACTAAGCTCTTTCGGTTATGGGGGGGTTCTTTTCTGCTGCCAACATCCTACACTACGAATAATATTATTATAGAGTCCCCACAGAGAAGTGCACAATTGTACGCCCTGAGCGCACGAACAAAAAACTCAAAACATAATACAGGTCCAAATTCTACAACTACATTTTGATATGTCCGTCAAGAAGCAATGTGGTGGTAGCTGAGATGTTAATTGCCACCTTTTTTCTTAACCCACCCGACCATGGCCTTCAACTGATTTGACAGTTGTGGACCCCTTATGCAAGACCTCTTTACCTCTTTTATGTCGTGAGAAAGCAAACTTAGAACATCATTTTCAAATTATATTTATCGACAATATAAAGTACAATGCTTGTGTGTTAGACTAGCGAGATTCATCATTGGAAATTAATAACTACTAACAAACTTTAAAAGAACGTCATAAATTACCATCATTCTGATTTTTGGAGTAGCTGAATACTTCAAGGCAAAACTTAATTAAGACTATAAATTAATTATAAGAATACGGAATAATAAGGAATCAGCAAATTTAAAATGTTCATTATTTAGTGGCGGGGATTAACCGGCAATGTGAATATTAATAAAATATTTATCGATGATACAACCAGTTGGTTATGCGATTTTCTTTAAATGGATTCTTTTAATTCTTATATGTGATCTCTTTTGCACAATGGCCAAACAATTCAAAGTGAAACAAAGGGATGAATACCCATCAGAATTTGCAATAATTAATTTTTACAAATCTTTTTATTATTTTTTTAACAAAACAATATTTCAACATAGACACTTACGGAAAGCTTTTTATCCCACGCAGAAAGATCTTTCCTTGTGACGGCTGCAGCTGTTAAATAGATTATTAGATGGTGCTTAAATACGCAATTATGTGGAGCCCATAAAGCAATACTCCAACAAGATCATGTCAACTCTGTAAAATTTCCATAAATTAGAACATGTTTCACTTTAAGATAATTGCCTACGACCATTAGCAAGAATATCCTTTTTTGTTGAACAGGCGTACCCTGCTGGCTATAGTGTACATTAGACTGAACGTCCCTATATGAAGAAATATTTTTTTGGAAATCTTCTGCTCCTCAGGGCGCAAAAAATTCGTAATAATTTCTAGTTAACGTAATGAAAAACAAAACTTCGAAATTTTAACGTTTAGTACTGGCGCCGTGGGTTTAAAGTTTCTTCATTAAATTTCCATTTCCCTTTTTCATTTTACTATTTCATTAAAGCAAGCTTTGAGATGCCAAACGTTTTTGTTCAACTTAAAAACGGTTGCTGTGCCAGAAACAATCAATGCTGTGCCTGAATTAATACTGCAGGATCGGTATGTGACATACCGTGAGATGAAGTGGTCCTTGGGCGTAAGCATTTTCACCCGGACATTCCATGTTCCGCTGGCTTTGTTTGCGTGGAATTCTTTATAATTTGACCATTGGCATGAGCCGAACACCAATCCAAAACTAATATGGCTTCCTCACTGAATCACATTTTCAAAAGAGTTATCGTAAACACTGAAAATGCAGATTCCTGGCCTCATTGTGTTGCTTCATCATATGCATCTAATGTTGGTAAGGGTTTAAAGCGAAAATGCAAAAATGCAGTTGTAGTGAGGACAGCACATTACGAGTCATTCCACAAAAGTTAGCTGGCCAAAAACTTCGATGCAAACGGCCGGCAAAAAAATTAAAAATAAATTACAAAAGTATAAGTTAAAAGTAGTTATTCAAATTTATTCATAAGAGTATCTTTTTTGGTATTTGGATAAATGTGTCTGTGCTCTTCGATGCATTGAAGAAGATGATGCTGATCGTGTTGTGTAATACGCCCCTCGAAGTCAAAATTCTGGGAACTTCCGATTGAAAACGGCGCTTTATTAATATTGAACGATCTTCTCTCATCTTCTTCCGACATCCTCTAATGCTTGTAACGTTTAGAACTAGCTTGCTTATGTTGTGTCCCAAAGCTTCAGCAGTTGCTTCAAGAATGATAGCGGCAACTCGAGAGCTTATTCCGCATCTGTCCAGTGCGGAGACCAATTTTGGTGTCATAAAGATTTTTTTGTTGATTTGATCTTCTTAGTCTTACGCTTGGGCAGCGTACTTTTTTCCTCTTCTTCAAAATCCATTTGATATGGATGGCGACTACTTCCACTAGATAGGGACTCTCCGTCATCGGACCTCTGTCTTTAAAAAGCAGCATCAGGACTTAATTCAATTGAACTTTTTAAAGCAACTTCAAAAATGCCTTATAAATACTCCATAAATTTCCTTTCTCTGTTGCGGAACAACTCTTTATCGCGACCAGCATTCTTTCTGAGAGACACATATAGTTGATCATAAAGTTTCCTTAAGCTTCTGCACACATTTCTTCCAAGTTTCATGGTAAGCCCTGATACACCATCAATTTGAAGGACAGTGCGGTTAAGGCTGTCGCTTAATGATTGGCAGTGCAATCAAATCAAATAAATTATATCCTTCATTTTGCTTTGCATAAAATACTTTTAAAATAGATTTTTAATTCAAGAACAAAGTTTGGCATCTCAAAGGTTACTTCTACGAAAAAGTAAAACGAAAAAGGGGAAATGGAAATTAAATGAAGAAACTTTAAACCCACGGCGCCAGTATTAAAAGTTAAAATTTCGAAGTTTGGTTTTTCAACACGGTAACTAGAAATTATGACGAATTTTTGCAGGAACAGAACATTTCGAAAAAAATTTCCCATATGATTATGTTCAGTCTAGTGTACATAAGTATTGTCAGCATAGTTAACATAATGGTTGATTCAACGAAAAGGGTATTCTACGCTTGTCTGAACTCAAAAAAAACAACAACCATAAATGGTGAATTTCTCATATGAGCCTCAGTGACTACTCGTAAGGGTAGAAGTCCATCCAGGAACAGGAGAACGGGAGATCTGGATACACTCCACGTTGAAAGACAGGTCCCATGCGTTCGGGGCGAAAATTTGTATTCTGTGGGTGCACGAGATCCAGAAATTGGACGACTTGCTCAATGGCCAAGCCTCAAGAACACACGCGTCACTTGCGATGACCGACTTCGTCCAGATGTAACCTTGGAAAAGGGGTAACCAACTATGGCTCCTTTATCGAAAGGAGAGGAATCGATTCCTGACAAGATGTATGTAGATCTCCTATGTAGAGATGCTAAGCCCAAGGCTTCTTTCTACGGGTGTATGAAAATCTTGGCCTGCGCATGTGTGGTCGACACGCGAACGTCTCTTTAGGGTTTATGTGCGGCTGGCGATATAGGGAACACCAATTTCAACACTTTCTGATCAAATTAAGAACACCTAATACTCACAGGTTGCGTTCTTTTATTTCTATCCAATTAATTTGAATAATTCGCAATATTTGTGCGACTGCAAAAAAATGCACACGCACAAACACACACAGGCACTAATATCTCTATCGTTGTGGCAGCTAATAGAGGGATGATATGATTCTGCCCAACCGGACACTTTGAAGACCACGAGGAGAAAGAACGATTTTCTCTACCTCCGACTTCATGAAGCTCCACTTTCTCGTTTCCTTTCTTTTTTTCTTTCCTAAGAGCAGCAACTTTGAATAACTGAATAACCACAGCTGAAGAAAGTGCGTAATGTTCGCGTTGCCAGATCGATTGCAGTTACATGCACTGATTAAAAGCTGACTGCTATGAAAAGGGCGTTAAAAGGGGCGTTGTATTTGAATTCAAAATTGTCTTTTTGACTTTTGAAATTCATTTGACATGTTATATGAGTCCATTACAATTGGTCAAATTTAATGACTCAAAAGCTAATTACATACATTGAAAAAAACCTTGCTTATAATATTTAAATTATAAAAAAGTCAAACATGTCTAAAATGCATTTTAAATCCCACTTGGTTTTGCTTTTTACACTCACATTGTGAACTATGAAATGAAAATTATTTCATCCATAGCAAAAGGCAAACAATTTGCCAAATCAGCGGCAGACAACAAAGCAAAAACATTGTAACCAAAAATACAGGAAAAATATTTCCTGTTTCCTAAAAAAAAAAAATTCCAAGAAGGACCGCAGTGACATGCACAAGAAACAAAGAAACCCCGAAACACATGCAAACAAGTTGAGGAAAAAAGAATAAAACTTGAAAGAGATGAGAAAAAGGAAAACAGCTGGAAAGCGCACTCGAAAGGACCTTCACTTGTTCCAGCTTCTACTTTTTTGTCTTCTTATATTAAAATTTGATTTCTTTTTCGGGCAGCTGCCGCCTTGTGTATATATGTATTTTAGTTGGCTGTTTGGAAATCAAATTCCTCTTCTGGAGTCCCTTTTTTTTACCATTTTGAATGATTGTCATTGCGGCGGCTTGGTGGCTGTCAGCTTCAGTTTCCGTTTTGGCCTGCCAACTTTTGACTTCCTGTCAGTGGGCAACAGCTGCTGTGAGAACTGCGTCTATATGTACACATCTATATATTTGTTTGTTTGTTTGTCTCCTGTCTCTTAAAGGTTGATTAATATTTTTTCCTCTTTTTGCTTAACAAGGTCACCGCATGTTTTTCCAATAGTTTTCTGTGACTTGCCCAACCAAACGCATAAAAACGCATTTCTAAGGCAGCTTCGTTAACCCAGTTTTCTGGTTTTTCTATGAAAAGACGCTTTGAAAGCGAAAGTTTCAAGTGGGGCACAGGCAAAGTATGAGCATGCATGTGAAGCGCTAAAGTATAGCATACTTTTGTGAGTGCCTAAAATTTGGTTGGTAACACAAACAATGGCCACAAATATTTAGTTCTTAAAGCCGTCCCACAAATGAATTTAAATATATCAAAAGCGCACACAAAAATATATATTTTTCACAGTCAACAGAAAAGTTTTTTTCCACCACTTTACATACATAGCGAAAAAAGCAAAAGTTTTTTAAATTGTAATATTTATATGGCTCATGGTCAATGCGAAAAGTTTTTGCAACGGTTTTTTGTATATTTTTGTCCTAAATGTATGTAATTTATTTTCTAAATGTTTAAAAAAATCCTTTGAAATTGAAGCTTTTGGATTTATTGGTTTTTTGAAAGGGCAAACAAAATTGTGAATGCCAATGGAAAATGTTATATGAAAATTTGTCGCGCTATTAAAATTGTTTACCCAAAAAAAATATGTGAAAATAAATGGCCACAATTCATCAACATGTTTGAGAAATTTGGGCAATGAACAATAAAAAGTTTTTGGACTTATGAAACATAAATATGGATTTGATTGACAGATCAGCATATGTTCTTTCTGAAAGGTTTAGTATTTCAATTTGCATTATTTTGGCAATTTAAAAGGTAGATTATTGATTAGTGAAAACTTTATGTGCGAAATTAAACAAATGTTTCACTGTGAAATGAACAGCAAAAAGTGCGTCTCATCAACGAATAAATGCTTTCGATGATGGAAACAGTGAACTGTTTTTTCATGATGATTTTAAAAGGTAAATTAGAAAAACACATTTTAAAACCCTCAAAGCCATCAACAATTTCAAAAAACGCGTTTAAAGTTCTCAATGAACATAACCCAGAAAAAATGTTTAATTTCTGTTGAAATTGCGATTACGCTTAGTAATTTTTTGTTTTTCAATTACATTACTTTTAAAAATTGTAGTGATTATATAATCCCCCTTGGTTAAAAATATTTGATTACTAATTATATATGGATTAACTTTCAGAAATAATCAAAAATAATCAATATAAAATATATAAATAATAAATAAAAAAAATAATAAAAATAAAATAAAGTAATACCTTACCTTAAGTGACTATTTTTGAATATTTTTGAATATTATTTAACAAGAGCATAGCCTTATTAAATGGCGTAGAGGTTCAAGCCCTATGACTGAAAGACAAAAAGTCCCAGTTTCCAGTCCCCATTTTTTTTTATTTTTTTTTTTTTTAAATCTAGAATTTGAAAACAATTGCGTCAGCTCCCGTGTACCAGTTTATGCTCGTGAAATGATTATTGTAATGTTTCCCAAGTGCACCACATGAAGAAATCATCTCCGTCCCTATAAAATATATGACGAGCATGACGAGCTGAGTCGATTGACTCACCAGCTAGTCTATACGTCCGATATCCTATTAATTCTAAGATCTACTGACTGAGGTAGCTACTAACTAGGGTTGAATCTCGCCTCGGACGGTCTAACAAAAGGTTTTCTTTCGGTAGAAAATAGCTTTTACACATCCAGTCCCCTTACGAGCTACTGGCACCCAGCGTAGTAACAAGCCATGAAAAAGCTCTCAAACTTTACCGTTCGGATTTGGAGTTAAACTGTAGGTCTGTTTTGTCTTGTGCAAAAATAATATAGCGCACTCACACGCCAGAAGATTGCGAGACGCTTGACTTTGCCCTTTTTGGGCTGTAGAGCCAATTTTGAATTTTTACTGACTAGCTTAAGCTCGAACAGGAACTTCAGGCGATGAACCGAAGAGTCATTTCAAACGAGATGTTGATAGTCCTGGAAGATATACTAGCCACTACACAAAAAATGAAAAAAATGACATTACTTATTTTCTTTGTGGGGTTTAATAGCATTAATTGTTCCCCGGGAGCTAGTGCATTGGTTTAAAAATTTTAGACAAAAAAAAAAAATCATGTCCCAAACGGGACTGGAACCACACATTGTCCCTTACTCATATGGGCTAATCACCACCATATCCCACTCCCTCCGTGGTTTGTAGGGAGTTAAGATGTGGGAGAGATGCGGTATGCCGGCTTTGTCTTTTGTTAAATATAAAAAAATTTATTTGTAGTGGGGTTGATTTTATTTTGATTACTTTTGATTATTTTTGATTAATGATAATCGGTTATATTTGGTTTATTTTGTGTGTTATAGTTAGTAATGGTTGTTTAGTAGTGGTTCTCAGATTTTGGGACTCTGGGGCGATAATGTGGTCAGGTAAAGCTGCTGATCGGATCAGCTTATTTTTGTTCTTGGCGAGACCAGCGTGATCCTGGCTTACTGCGTCTCAAGTCGACTCACACCTCCTCGTGGTGACCACCGGTAACAGAGCAATGCATCCGCAACGCTGCTGGCTAACGTGAGCGGCGACCCGCCCTTCCCTACAGGGTATAATATAGGGTTAGTGCGTCGGGTTTGGTACCCACCACCGTAAAAAATTTCACCAATGAAAACTGCGACTACAATGCCTCGGATACGGACCCCCTCTGCCGACGACTCACGCAAACGTTTTAAGGACCACGATTTGAGGATATGCACCTGGAATGTCCGCACCCTCAACGGAGAGGGTGATGATATCGACTTGGTGAAAGTCCCCAAGGAATACTCATCGGACGTTACTGCACTCCAAGAAATGCGATGGATTGGATATGGGAGCAAGATAATAACGCTACCAAAAGAGAGAAAAACAGAAATCACCACCCCCTGGAAGATATACTACAGCGGGCATGTTTCCAAGCACGAGTTTGGGTGCGGCTTTGCAGTGAGTGATAGACTACTCCACTCAGTCATCAGCTTTACACCAGTTGACGAGCGGCTTGCCGCGCTCAGACTTAAGGCAAAATATTTTAATATTAGTCTTATCTGTGCACACGCGCCAACAGAAGACAAGGACACCTCGACAAAAGACGAATTCTATGAGCGCTTGGAACAACTATATCGGGAGAGAAGGAGTCTTTGGTTCGACAGTCGGACGATTTAGCCTTCATGAAACAACCTCCGGTAACGGAGAGAGGCTAATAGACTTTGCTGCAGGCCGGAACATGGTCATAAGTAGTACGAGATTTGAACACCTCGACATCCATAAGGCGACCTGGAAGTCCCCTGATCAACGAACACGAAATCAGATTGATCACGTTGTGATCGACGGAAGGCACTCATCGAGTGTACTAGACGTGCGTGCGATTCGAGGAGCCAACATAGACTCGGATCACTACCTGGTTGCAGCCAAGGTACGCACGCGGCTCAGTGTGGCAAATGCCTCACGCTCTGGCACACGTCGAAAGCTAAACGTCGAGAAGCTGCAATCACAAGGGACCTCTGAAGCCTACAAAGCCAAACTCGCCCAACTGCTCAGGGAAACCGCCCCATCTTCTTCCGATATATGCGAACAGTGGAATCGTATATCACACTCCATGAGTACGGCTGCCAAGGAGATACTCGGGTACTCCGAGTCCCCTCGAAGTCGGACTTGGTACGATGAGGAGTGCCGACTTGCTACGGCAGAAAAAGACGCAGCCTACAGGAGAACTCTGCAGTCGGGAGCAACGCGGGCTGTTACGGAGCGATATCAGGAGAAAAAGAAAGAGCGGAAGCGCCTCTTTAGAAGGAAAAGAGCGAGCAGGAAAGGCGCATGCGCGAGGAAGTCGAGATGTTATTCGGCATGAGTGAGACTCGAAAATTTTACCAAAAATTAAGCAATTAACAGAAGGTTTTAAGCCCAGAGTCGCACAATGCAAAGACGAACACGGGAATCTGGTCACCGATCCGCAAGTGGCGCTTAACAAATGGAGAAGCTACTTCTCCAACCTACTGGGAGGCGATGACGAACATGATGCCGCCTCTAGAGAAGTAGCGATGCCACCAATCGACAACATAGAGATAGACCCGCCGACCCAACAGGAAGTCTGCTTAGCCATACAAAGGCTAAAGAACAATAAATCACCAGGCGCTGATGAGCTGCCCGCTGAATTGTTCAAGGCTGGAGGGGAAGAATTGGTAAGGTGCATGCACCAACTTCTTTGCCGTATATGGGTTGACGAAAGCATGCCCGACGATTGGAATTTAAGTGTTCTATGCCCAATCTTTAAAAAGGAGACCCTGCAGTTTGCGCCAACTACCGCGGGATCAGTCTCCTTCCCATTGCATATAAGGTTCTGTCGCGCATTATTTGTGAACGTCTTAAGCCGCTTATAAACACACTGATTGGACCTTATCAGTGTGGCTTTAGACCTGGTAAATCCACCACAGACCAGATATTCACGTTACGACAAATCCTGGAGAAGACCTATGAGAGAGGCATCAACACACACCATCTATTTGTTGATTATAAATCAGCCTTCGACACGCCGATAAGGTCAAGGTTTTTTGAAGCCTTGTCTACCCTTGGTATACCAGCAAAGTACGTTCGTCTTTGCATGATGACGTTGAGAAGTACACAAAGCTCCGTCAAAATAGGAAAGAACCTTTCCGAACCATTTGATACCAAGAGAGGTTTTAGGCAGGGCGATACCTTATCGTGCGACTTCTTCAATCTACTGATGGAATATATACTGCGCCGGTGCCCACATGCCAACAGAACGGGCGCCTTTATTTATAAAGATCTAATGCTACTCGCATATGCCGATGATATCGACATCATCGGCAAAAACGAACGGGCGGTAAGCAGGGCGTTTTCAGAGATTGAGAGGCAGTCAGAACTGATGGGTTTAGCGGTAAATGAGGACAAGACGAAATACCTTGTATCCGCGGACAAAAAGTCCTTGCGTCTTGGACAATTTGTTACAATGGGAGAATACAACTTTAAAGTTGTTGAGGATTTTGTTTACCTCGGAACGACGATAACCAGCGACAACAACATCAGTCTGGAAATCCGACGAAGGATCACTCTTGCAAACCGATGCTTCTACGGGCTAAGTAGAGAGCTCAAGAGCAGAGACCTCAAGCGAAGAACAAAATTAGCCCTATACAAGTCGCTAATCATCCCAGTCCTGCAATACGGCGCAGAAGCATGGACAATGACAGCAGCGGATGAAGCGGCGATTGGCGTGTTTGAACGAAAGATTCTTCGGAGGATTTATGGACCTTTAAAAGTTGGCGATGTTTTCCGCATTCGAAATAATGACGAACTGTATGAGCTCTATGGGGACACCTGTCTGGTCAAGCGCATAAAGCAACAGCGGCTGCGCTGGTTTGGACATGTCACCAGGATGGACGAAGAAGCTCCAGTAAGGAAAGCTTATTATTCGAAGGTGGCTGACGTGGTGGCGTGGAAAACTGGTGCCAGCTCGCACGGAGCAGAAGCGACTGGCGGACATTGTTGGCAGCGGCCGAGACCGTCGAACGGTTGTGATGCATGCATCGGGCCAATCAAGAAGGGTTTAAAGTCTTTTATTTTATTTTATTCCCACATTTTTGTTGATGCTCATGTGAATCCAAATTATTTCTTTTTAGACGATGACGAAGTTAACTCAATGATTCCCTGGAGTAATCTATAATTACAGTTCGTTGTGCTGCACACATCTTAAATTTAGTAGTTCAGTTTGGCATAAGTAGGGTTCGCACTCTTTCCAGTTTGTCATAAACCCTAAAATGGTGTTTTTGATCACATTTTGCTTTTTTGATTCATTTTATCTATTTTGGGAACCCATTTAAATTGCGATTTTTTTTTTTTTTTTTTTCATTGTTCAGAATATTACCATATCATAATTTTCGACAACTTCTATACTTCACTAACTCTGCCTGGGGTTCCCCCGACCACGGGAAATGTCATTTGTGCAAATACTTACTATTTTGGAAGATAATGCAACAACCACATGGGTGGCGTCGACCAAAATTTCTTGGAAAACTGAAAAGTACACAAATCGCATATTTACATTTGCTTGATGTTGCAATGGTGAATGCTTACATTTTTGTTTCACAGAATAAACAAACCTGATCCCAATGACAAGCCATATCAACTGCCGAATTTCCGAGCAAATGTTGCAGAAGTGCTTTGTACGTTAAAAAACGTTACCAAAGTTCCCTGCAGACACTCGCTTTGATGGAGTTGATCATTTTCCAGAATTTTTGGGTCGACATGGAGGGAAAAAGAGTTGTAAAAATCCGGGATGCGCTTCTGAAACGCAAGTTATGTGCCGGAAATGCAAAATAAATCTTTGTTTCTCCCAGCAAAAAGATTGCTTCTTTAATTTCCATCATAAGTAAACTGTACTGCATAATTTTCTTATATTAAACTTCACTTCACTTTATGTTGAAACTGTTTTGTTGAGTTTAAGAGTTATTTTTCATAAATAAAGAAGCATATTACCCCCTTTTCAAAACATTTCCGCATTAATATTCCATTTTGTAGTACACAAAAAAACTAAAATATCAAATTTTGTGCATTTGGTAATTTTTTTGGCTCTGTTTCCCAAGACCGCCTGTAGGCGGGGTAAGTATTTGACCTCAAATGACCCTTTTCTCTAAGAATACAAAATTTTTCCAGAACAAACATTCTCTTTTGAAGCGAAAGCAATGCAAAACATAATTTTTTTTGCAAAAAAAAATTTGGGAACTAGAGGGTTAAAAAGCGCCACCTAAAAACATTTGAATGGAACGTAATTCAAAATATCTGTTTGTTGCTGCAGCAATTTGAAAATTTTTAAGCTGCTGGTTCACAATCAGTACCAAGTGATTTTTATTACGCTTACCTTTCATATAGAGCAATTGTTCTGAAATGTTTAGCAAAACATTGCTTAGACCTATCTAAGTGCCTCGATAAACGTTCTTCTATTATGAGTTCAGTACCAATATTGGCTGCAGTGTTCTAAGACCCGAGATTTCAAACTTTGTTAACTTCTGGCAAAAAAAAAGTTGCAACCGCAGCACATAGCAGACATGATGAAGCGCCAAAAATAATTTCTTAATGAGAGTTTTTAAAACTCAACTTTAAATGACTCAACGTCTGCTTGCGAAGAAGTGAAATTTATGATACAAATATAAAGCAATAAACAAATTACAAATATAAAATCTGTAAATGATGTTATAGATTCGTTCCAAAAATTGTCGAAGAGAACATACATCGACAAATGTTTGAAAATTTTGGAAAGGTCATAAATCGAGGTCAAGAAATATTTCTTAGACTATACTTTGCGTTCCAGCCACTCAGGTATCTGTTGAACAAGATTTTTCAACACTTAAGTTTGTTCTTTCTGATCTAAGAGCTAGTAAAGATGAAAAGCTCCTAGAAGATATAATGCTCATTAACTTAAACTAAGCAGTTCTCAAATGTTATAACATCTAACATCCAACATCCTGAGTTTAAATGCTTAAAACCATTTGCTATGCCAACATTTTTAAGCATTTGTTTTTTAAAATGTTAAGTGGGTCGATGTCTAATAGATAATTGCTACAAAGATTGCAAATTCCGCCATGGTAAATATGACCATGATGTTGGATGTTAGATGTGCTCAGCGTAAAAGCCTATGTGTCAGCTAAGAATTTGATAATTTAAATTCCATTATTTAAATAAAGATATTATTTAAAAAAATCAGTATTAATAAATCTAAAATATACTTTTGTGTTCAAGCGAACCGAGGTTCAAATCAAATCCATAGCTACAGGAATTCCAGGAACCGCTCCGCAAACTGAACCCCCGGACAGAACCTTCTGCAAAATTTTAAAGGTTTGCAGCCTTGTATCAAATGTATATTCGAATTTAAAATTATCGTAACAACGATTGGTTAAGCGCACGCGCAATTTCAGCAGCGGAAAATCTTGATGTCAATGACATGAATTAAAAGATTTAAAATCAAATTCAGGTAGAATTCCATTCATACAAATTAACCGATAGCATTGAAAACAAAAGCGACGTCTTTAAAAATGCAGTGGAAATGGCATGCAGACTCTTCTTTTGCGTCTTAAAGATGGATCTCTCATCATTACTAGGTGGGGTGAAAAGTTTCCTTCTTGGGAATGAAAAAAATGTTTTAAAAAAAATATCCATATTATTCTATTTAATGTAGTCTCGATTTTACAATTTTTTGATCCCGTCCCAAAAGTAATTTTCCGAAAGGTCTGCAAATTGCTCCTCCGCGTATTTCTCAACGCGCGAGCTGAATTTTTTGTTGATGAGCCATCCTTTTGACCAACCACCTGAACCAAACATTTCCCTTCTAAAGTGCTCTAAGCATTTGCAAACTAGTTATTGCTATTAAGATTGTTATTTAGTCAGTTGAACTTTTGAAAACTTGTTGTCTCCAACAAGCTGAAAGGACAACTTTAAGTGAATCAGTTTTAACGATATTACTTTACTACAAACAAAAATACACACTGACGAAAGAACTGGCCAAGCCAGCTCTATTTGACTCAACAAAAATATGTTCTTCCTTAAATTTTTTGTTTTCCCTTCTCTTTCTCCGCTTTCTCCACTCGTCCACACTGGCAATTTGTTTACAAAATTTTTTTGCTGCGCAAAAATACAATTTCCGTGCTAAGTTGAAAAACAAACAAACGCAACGACTGCCAATTTTTAACGTCCATTTCTCCCTGTCTCTCTCTGTCTTACACAGTAAATTTCCACTTGCAGTCAATAATCAACTAAGCATAAAATAGTATTTGAGCTATTGAACCAGCAAAAATTTGCTCCCTAAAGTTGCCTGGGAGAAAAATATTAAGAAGCAGAAAAAAAAGAAAATAAAAAATTCACTTACAGACTCGGACTTGAGCTAAACTTTTTTCTGCTATATTTCTCATTCTATCTGCAGGAACCAAAAATTTATTTGAAATTCTGCACATGCTCGCACTCAATTTAAGTTAAATTATTTTTTGGCAATTTCTATTTTGCTACGCACAGATGTAAGGTACAAAAATATTCGGAGAAGAAGAATAAAACTGGGCAAAATAAGCTGGGGAAAAGGTACAAATGGGAAATGAGGGAGGCAAAAAAAGATTTCTAGCTAATTTGCGGCAATAACATCAAAGCCGCTTTTGCCTTTTTTTGGCTACCCTTTTTGCACCAATTGGTCTTTTGCGGTGTATTTTTTTTTGTCTGAAGGTGAACGGATATTTGGGCGTTTGCGTGAGTGGGTTAGCGCGGCAGTTAAATGTTGCATTAAAAGTGAATTTATGTGGGATATCCTTTTATTTATTAAAGTTTTGGCTTTTGTAGAAATGGTATTCATAGAATATTTCAAAATTTAAAATTTTATGACTTTTTACCTAAATAAAGAAGTAGATTTAATATCCAAAAGTTAAAAAAAAATTATAAAGCAATACAAAAAGTCGCGAATATAAATAATCCTCAACCGCTGTTTGTTTGAATAAAGAGATAAACATCTACCGATTCATTTTTCTTATTTCAAGGTCTCAATTTTTTTTATTTGTGGTTGATCTCAAAATGATTAACTGCTTTTCGAATGAAAATGTGTGTCTCATCGTTAAATCATTCAACTTCCTGCCTATATTTACCATATACATCCTGTAATAACCCAGCAAATCAACCCACCCACACCTCACACTCAATTAAATCAACTTATTTTTGGTCAAATAATTTTACATAATACCCCCACAACACCCTACCACTACCCGAAAACAGAAGACGAAGAAGACGCCTCAAGCTCATTAATTTAACTTAAAAATTCAAGGCAACAGCAAAGATAGAAACCCCCAAGGGAGGCGGCAGGAAGTGGTGCGGCCAGGTAAGAATAAAGAGCACAAGAAACCAAGAAGGAAGCACAAAAGCGGATTTTCATTCAAGGTGAAAGCAATCAATCAATATTCATGAAATCAGATTTAATTTTAAGCGCATTTAAGTTGCTGCCCAACTCCTCCTCTTTTGGGTAATGATTCAGCCGGAAATTTCTGGTGACAAGAGGTTGGCAGCAGGAGCCCAAGCAAAAGCAGAGGCCGAAAAACAAAAACAAATTCAACGTCAAAGCAAATGAAACTGACAACAACAAGACAAGAGGAAAACTCTCAACTTGGACGAACATCATTAGAAAACTCTACCGAGGGAGAGGCTGGCCATGCCTGCTAATTGTGTGGCATCGGGGGAATCTTCACCTGGTAGTTGGTGGGGTCGTTGCTCTGCTGACGCGCATAAAACTAAGCTGCCAATTCAATTTTGTAATCAGAGTGGCATGAAAAATTAAATAAAACATGCAAATAAAATTATTACGCGTAATTTGTGTACACAGCAGATGAGGGAGAAAGGCAATAAGATTTGTGCCGGATGAGGCGCAATTTGTGCCACAGCAGTGAGAGAAAGTGGAAGCGTTAAGATGTAAAATATAACATTTGTTGGGGCTTAAGAAATCTTAAATTTGAAACAAAAGAGAATTTAGATCAATACATTTAAATGGAATTGGATAGAGTAAGATCAGATGTATCAATAACCAACTAAGAACTAATCTTTAAAGGCCTGAAGATTATCCAAAAAAAGTTAGGAGACAGAAACCAGAAGAAACGAAGAAAGAGGGAAGAAGAACCAAAAATGTACCGAGAAAGAGAAAGGGAGAATGAAGTAACGAAGAAGGAGTAAGAAACAAAAAACACAGAACAAAGAAGGAACAAAAAACAAAAGAACGAGAGAGGAAGAAGGAAATTGACGGAAGAAAAAGATAAGCAAATAGAAAGAAAGAAGGAACCAAGAATGAAATTAAAGAAGAATTAGTCCCATACATGAAACCTTATCTTACCATGAGACTGTTTGTACAAACGGACGGACAGAAGGAAAGACGGACAGACAGAAGGACAGAAGGACAAAGCAAAAAAGACTCGCCAGTTGAAGCTGATCAAGAATAGATATACTTTATAGGGTCGGAAATGATTCCTTCTCCCTGTTACATACTTTTGCACAAACTTAATATACTCTATGTACCTTCGGTACAGAGTATAAAAAGAAAGGAGGAAGCTATAGTAAGAGGAAACAAGAAAGAAACAAAGCAAAAAAGAGCCAGAAAGGAAGAAGAAAGATGGAATAAGACTAGATAAAGAAGGAAGCAAAGAAATGAAAAAGAAAGAATAATTAAACAAATGAAGAAGAAAGAACGAGATAGAAGAAAGGAACAAAGAAAAGAAGGAAAAGAAGAAAAGTATAAGAACTCATGAGGAGGTAGCAGAAAGGGAAAATTAAATTTGGGGAGGAGGGGGGACAATAAATCTAAATCTAAAATGCAGATAAAAGGAAGAAAGAAAGAAGTGAGGAAGAAGCATTAAAGAGAGAAAAATAATTAACAAATTGGTAAGAGAACATCAAAAAGGAAGGAAGAAAAAAAATAAAAATTCCAATGAAACAAGTGAGAAAGTCGGCCAAGCCCATCTATATCATACTCTGTACCTGGAGTAGAAGCTAAATGCAGCGCGGCTGCTGCGCCCTTCTCTAAGTTTCTCTTCTTCTCTCTCTCTCTCTCTTTCTTTCTTTGCTGAAGGGAGGGTTTGATCTTCTTTTGCTCATAACTTGAGAACTGCTCATCCGATCTTTATCATTTCTTCAAATCGATACATATTACATACAAACTATCTCTAGAAGGTACGAATTTAGCAAACGATATGCAAACCAAGCTTAAAGTAAGTTTGCTTTTGCAAGCATTGTCGTATGGCAGCCTACGACATTTACAAAACACTTGCTAAAGTAAGCTATTTGCGTATGTCGTTTCGGTGACTGAGAGAAATTTCGTGCTCACTCTCTCTCTCGCTCTCTTCGCAAATCTTCTGATTTTTTGGCTACGCAGCTACAGCTGGCTAGGCGGACAAAAAAAAGTAACCTTGAGCAAAGGCAAAGAAAAAATATTGTATCTCATTCTCGATGTCTTTCTTGAAGAGCGAACAAGTGAAAAGTAAATGTCAGCAGCAATAATATTGGAAAAAATTAAGAAAGTAGATTATATGCGATTGTCAACATCAAGTGCAAGAAAATTTACTGCGGACAAGACATGCATTCGAGCCTTCACTGTCGCCACTGCCATTAGTCGTAAATAACAATGTTTACTTGCAGTTTAAAGTTAACTATTTACATTTATATTTTTATTTTATTACAAAGACTTTCACTCTCATATTAAGGAAGGAGGAGTACTTTGTATTTCTCTTTGTGGAAAGAGTATAAAAATGAATTTTGCAAGCGACTTTTTTAAGCTTACTTTGATGCGTTTTATAAATGTTGCTTATATTTGAACGCTTACAAAACGTGTATTTTTATATGAAATTGTTTGCTGGGATGACATTTTTTCTAAATTTTGGAGGCTGGAGAGGGTGTGGCAAAAATTGAAAATAAACATGATCTGAATGCAAGCATAAGAAGCATTTGTACCATACATTTCAGACCTCTATTTCTTACCATCTGTTCCCTCTAGCAACGCCAATGAGAAAAATGGAAACAGCTCAAACACATTTAATGGCACGTTGTCTCTTATATATTTGTGATGATCAATTCCAGATTAACTCAGTTAGCCTTAGCTATATGAGAGTAGTAGGTGGTATATATTTACAGCATATGTGGTAGCATGTAAGGTGGCATAGCAAGTATATGTCGAAGCAGCATGTAAGGTGGCGTATGTCGCAGCACTTTAAAAAACTGCAATTTGACTTAGGTTAGGTTTGGTTACAATTTTCATTAGCTTAGATCTTACCCTAGTCTTCGTCTCTCGACAGCGAACAAACAACAAAATTAGTGGCTGGCCACGAGGTTTGGCTTCACCTATTGCTTCTTGTAGTTCAGCGCAGCTGAATGTGATTTACATACATACATGGATATAGAACTGATAAGAATGGCAAGCTCAAAGCAAAAGAGATTATAAACTGTAACTTCGCTGTGTGCTGTCTAACATACTTTGTTGTTGTTGTTATCTTCGATTGTGGATTGCATTTGGTTTGACTAGCAGCTGTTTTGTTATTTTTATTTGTCTTGCTGGTTAATATTGCAGCCCTATTTCGAACCATCATTTTATACGGACTATATCGCCTAGGCTGTTGATGCTTATCAAGAATATATATACTCCTTGTTACATACTTTTGCACAAACTTAATATACTTACCTTTGGTACAGAGTTTACAAATTGATAGTACAGTGAAAGAACCAATAAAAGAATTAGAAAGGACACATACAGAAGGGAAAAGTACAGAATAAGGAACTAAAAAATCCAAGAAGAAGGTAGAAAAAGTAAAAAGAGCCCGGAATAGTGGGCAATTGGAAAAAATCATACAAGCAATAAAAAGAATTACCCAGAAAAACGCACTTTACTGGTCCTACCTTTCGAACCCTTTTTTTACCAACTCAACATTCTTTCACTAAGTAATTGCCACGTATTCTCGCCCATAAACGTAAAAAGCTCATTAAACACTTGCCAAATCACACTTATGCCCCATTAGAGCACTAAATAAGCGCAAAATGGCCAAACCCCTAACAAAAGCTGCAACCTAAAACCCAATCCCTGAACTACTATGTATGTCCCCCAGAACTTTGAACCCAACAAATAACCCGCGGCGAAACCAGCGTTCAACGATACACAAGAAGATGGAAATGAGACAGACAGAGCGAGCCAAAAGGGGGGAAGGACGTGAGGAAGTGTATTTAATGTTGGGTTCTGACAAACTAACAAACTGTGCTAACCCCTGCTGACCAATAAAGCCGCTTGTGTGTGATGTACAACAGCAACAGCAGCAACAAAACTTTTCTGCCAGGCAACACATGTCGAGGGTGAAAACAGAAACTGAAATAAAATTAAGCACATTAAAAAATGCTTCACAAATTTACAAATCTCAGCAAGAGATAACAACATAAAAAAGTAGCAAGGAGATAGAGCAGAAAAAGGTCAACTAGTAGGGTTCGAGAGATGTCCTTGCTTCAATCCTGACACACATATTAAATTAGCCTCGTGTGCTATGCAGAGGTTAACTGAAGTCTGAATTCTTTTTTCCCTGTCATTAATTCGCGCTGAAAGTGCTGTTCATAGTTGTGGCCTGCTCAAAAACCAACTCTCACACTCACACCCAGACAGATAAAAACTTAATTAAAGACTTCATTAACTTTGCTTTTGTTATGGGCATTGGATGATGACCTGAACGCAAGCCACAGGCAGTATTTCGTTGTGTGTGTGAGTACGTTTGTCCTGCTTTTGGATTTTTTAAAAATTTTATTACAATTTAAATATGAATTATTTTCGTTTCATTAAATTTTAATTAAGCTTTAAAATAACAATATTAAATCAACAAAAAAAATAAAGGAAACAGAAACAACGCAGTTGAGGAAGAAGACTTTTTGGGTATAGAAATTAAGCTGAAGAGCAGTGGTCCGAGTTTCACGATTTGAAGATCCAATCAGTTCCAACTTTTGCGTAAGTGATGGCATTTCTGTCTTGTTCTCACTCCACTTGTCTGATTTGAAATTGGTTTTGACCAAAACATTTATTAGGTAAACATTCTATCATTCCATTAAAGAGATTCTAGTCAAATGTTACCAAACCGTGCAAGAATCAGTCTATTCCCTTCAGAACGCTGCTCTAGCTCAAGAGTGTTGTAAGTTCTTACCGTAAGTACCTACAGTTGGTTGTACCGTAAGTACCTCCAGTCAGTACCTCTGTAAGTACCTCCAATTCACACTAGTGTAGGTACCAATCCCTCATAAAAATAAATTTTATATTCTGTTCCATTTTTAACATTTTAGTTATATTTATTCTTTATTTCTGTTATATTATAATTATTTTATTTAATTTATAATTTTTCTTCATTTTAATTATAAATTTCTTAATTGTAATCTTCATTAAAGCGAGCTTTGCTATTGCAGCTAGACTTATTGAAAACTCACTTTCTGTGAAGCTGTATAGCATTGGGCAGCAGTTTGTGTACTGTTGGACCGTGCGTGGAAATAGAATCTGAAAAAATAAAACAATGAATTAAACTGCATTAAAAAATATAATTATTTAACATACCAAGTAGAGATCCATAAAAACTGTTTAGGCCTTTAACAGCTTCTTTTCCTTGCACGCTATTCACATTATAGACCATCACTACTCATACATATATGTACATTCATATTCATATTTTGCATTTTGTTATTGCATCGCTTTTCGTGCAAGCGCAAAAACAAACACAACATTGGGCAGATCGTCGTCAACCGCGAAGAGTAGTTTACTTTGGGATTGATGTCCCTTTACGAGAAGGGTACTATGGTCGGTACCCAATCGTAGGTACTAACTTCAGTACTTACTTGTAAAGCGATTAGGTAGCGATCGCCACCAGTAAGTAGTCCATTTAAGTAGTGCAAGTATCGCCACCAGCCGTACTAATAGGCGTCGATTCAAACTGTGCGAAATTTGAAAAAAAAAACAATTAAAACAAAAAAACTCAATTTGTGGATAAATTCGTGAAGCGAGTTCGTGAAACTGGAATGTTGGTGGATCAACCAACCCGTGTACGTTCTCGTCCATTGCCTAGTCAGCCGTCGTGGTCATTTGACCGAAATTGTTTTTCATAAATTAAGGACATGAACCAACCTTTTTAATAAATGTTCAACCTTCGAAAAATATCGATCCCTTTTTTTTTATACCAAAATAAAATTCAAATTTTTAATGTACCGCTCTGTATATGAGAAGCTTGGCTTGGCCCCGTTGGAGGAGCTGTATAGCCAATTTTACATTTTACTCTGTATATGATATTTGCCAAAGTTGGTGGGTCGATTACACTAGTTTACAGCATTTCCGATCCCGACCATTTGACAGTCATTTCATATGTAAATCCCTTCGCTGAGTCCCAAAATGCAGTCCAAATATTTTTTAGTGGGGCCGTTTTCGAGAAATCGCGTAAAAGCTAGTTTTAAGATTTTGAAAAAAGTACCATTAGAAACATGTGTATATCTTCAGTATCGGTTCATTCATTATGAAATGGTAATGCTTTCTTCGAAGGTAATCGAATGTCCTACCATTCATTCATACACCACTTTTTAATATAGTGCTTGACTTCGGCGTTATAAGGGCAGTTATCGGCAAACACTATTCTAATAAATTGTGCTGAGCTCGTGGTCATTACATATTTTTTAAAGGAAATATGTGAGCAAAAAATAGAGAAAAGGTATCTTCGGCCAGTGATAAAGCTCGTATAATTTATATTAATGTCAAAAAATTACCTTTCAAGAAATTGTTAGCAGAGTCGAAAATATGTAATGCCATCGTTACTCCATTTATTAGTATAATTTTTGCATTCAATTTGACGTCTTGCACTCATTTTCAACATTAGTCAATCACAATAGAACTTAACCAGGTACAAAATAAGTTTGGCAGGTCATAGTAGTCCTTAAATAGAATAGTTTGAATGTTAATAATGGGCGTATTCAGCAGATAATTCCGATTTAGGATTTGTGATTTATGATTGCCGATTTTACCTGCTGAATACAGTGATTGACGATTGGGATTGAGAAATTTGACAATCATGTTTGTTGAATAGAAATCGAACAAATCGTATAATTGGTTAACGATTGCTGGGTCAGCATACCTTTGTACAGACATTCATATGAAATTTTCTATTTAACCAATCCATAAATATTGTAGATTTTGTGATGAAAAGTTCTAAAGCCATAGAATATCTTAAAGTATGCAATCAATTCCATTCAGCAGAGACTCATCGGCAATCGCCAATCGTAAATCGGTAATCGCTAATCGGAATTATCTGCTGAATACGCCCAATGCCTCCTACGACGAACACAAAAACAATCAAACGAAGTCAAAACCTTCAATTTTTTACTTAAATGCTAATAACTTTTTATATTCTTCCACGGATTTGATTGAATTATGTGGGGTTGTATTTTAAATAGCTAAATCTTTGGTGACCAGCAATAAAATAAATTTTAAACAATTTTTTTCGTGGGGAAAATCGCACTTAAAATCTATCTTTTTTTTAAAAAAATGATAAATTTAATGCAATGTTGCCGATAAAAGCCTTTATAACTCCGAATTCAAGCAATGGATTAAGAAGTAGTGTATAAATGAATAATAGGGCGTTCAATTACGTTCCAAGAAAGCATTACCATTTCATAATGAATGATCCGATACTGAAGATATAAACATTATTCTAAAGGTACTTTTCCAGAATCAAAAAACTAGCTTTCCGCGATTTCTCGAAAACGGCCCCACTAAAACAAATCGTGATATGGATTTTTGGACTTACATAAGAAATTGCTACCAAACGTTTGGGATCGCAAAATTTTTATTATTTTGTAAACTAGTGTTATTAATGACGTATCGGTAATGCAATGTTGGTAAGCCGTTTTACGAACTCGGATTGTGCTCAAACTATTTTCAACACACAGAGAACTTGGCTTATTTTTGACGAAAACTAATTCGGGAAGAAAATTCATCCCGAACTATCTTGCGTTTTTGACGAAAAATCGATGTAAGGATTGTATAGAAGTTGTTGGGCTTAGCGACCTGTTCTAAGTTATTTAACCAATAGTTGTTGAACTTGAGCCTGCAAAACATAACAATATAAACAATGTTAAAAACACATTTTGAATAAATAAAACACATTTTACAGCTGGCGCCAATAGCTGTGCGAAGGTGACCGGATGTGTAAAAGTTTTTTTTATTTATAATTATATATTAATTGGACCGAGGAGGGATTGAACCCCACAACCGAACCTTCTAAATTTTTAACCGACGCCTCTGCCCAACGTATCGAACGGATAAAAATAATTTTATAGAGCTGATCACGATGTTGAATGGCAAAACGAATCTCTTAATGAACACAGAATATGAGGCCAGCTTTCCATTTTAAAGCGCGAACACTTCCGTAAGAAATTGTTGAAATCGTACGAATCAGGTCAATTCGGATATTGAGTAACTAATTCAGTTGCTTTGTAAGCTGAACGCTTCCTTCTGAACAAAAAATTTGTTTTCCGGTCCAAGAATACCGTAGACTCTATGAGAAAAGAGCACCGAGAAGCGAATCATAGATTTTCTAGTGGGTTCGATCTCCGTGTGATTTTTAGGCTCGCCAGGGAAAAATGCCATAATCTAAAACATAATGAGCTAATGCGAATAAAATTCAATTATCAGAGATGGTTAATTGATTTTTCACCTGAATATTAAAAATGGTATCGCATTAAATAAACTGATTTAATTTGATACACAACTTTATTCACAAATGAATTTTAGAAGTATTCAAATTTTAAACTGAACCAGAATTTGAATTGAAAACCTGGTTCATAAACTTTCTGATCTACCCTAGGAGAACAGATTTTTAACACACAGATCAAATCTTTCCCCTAACTTTCCCACTATTCGGGACTAGAGTTTGCCTTAGCCACTGGTACCTGCCATCAAAATCTAATGACTTCATTTTCAAGAGGGTGGTTGTGTAAAACCTAAATCATTCAGACATTTATTCTAGATTATTTTAAGCAAATTCAGCTGGTCAAGATTACATAATTAACTAATTTTGTAACAAAATTTAATTTTCAGTTATGACCCAAGTTTATCTCCGTAATTTTGCTACTCATATTGCCGCTTTGAGGCTGGTACCCTTAAATAAGTTTCAGACATAATTTTAGCACAGGCAGCGTATAGGACTTCATGACGTTCGCTTCTCTTGCCCATGATATGTAGTGCTGAACTCAAACTATAGTTATACAGATAGTTATCTTGGTCATACTTTAATCAACGAAACAACAATCAGCTGGTCCTTTTTTTCCATTTCCAGAGACAAAATTGTAAATTCCTTTTGACATATCATCACCCCACTCTCGTGCCGCAAATACTGCACAAAAATCTCGAACTTTTAAACATTTTTTGCACACATAAGATTGTACAACATCTGACTAATGGACATGGTGATTGTCAATTAAATTTAATTTAAAATTAAACTAGCTTTTTTGGTATACAATATTTGGCTAATTATTTTAACTCTGCTTTTTAATTAATATAACAAAGCCACTTCACATTTCACATGAAATCGACATATGAGTATCTAAGCCGCACCCTAGTTTTCCCTTTCTGTACCCCTAAATCCGATAAGCCACTGCAATGATAAAGAATTGCCCCAAATGAAAGAAAACCTATAAATGTATGCTTTGATTACAATGACTTTGGCAAACTCATTGAAGGACCCACATGTCCCCACACTAAGAATAAAAAGAAAACTATTATCAACTTAAACCTAAAGAGTTGAAGCATGTAGAACAAAAGAGACCGCAACCTATCACAACATTTGCTGAAGTAACAGCAGAACGAGCCTTGCCTGTTATTCCGAAACCCATAATAGGTCAGTAGGAAATGTCCTCAAAGAGAGAGTAAGAAATGGGAAATTTTCTACCATGCAGAGAGAGCATAATATTAACAGACGAACGAACGGGAGAGTAAGCGTTAAAAGCTTTCAGGACATTTTCGAAATAGCACCACTTGGGTACTTTTTAACAGCTAGGGATTTGTCCCAAAATTAGTTGAACAGAGAGAAAGAGTGGGGAAATTTTAAGAAAAGTTTGCAATGAAGGAAATGTTATTAGCAGAATGTAAATAAATTTTTTAATAATTTTTGTTAAATAAAGTTCAAAGGTTCCAAGAGTATATTGGGAAAAAAGCAACTCCGGCCCTATAAAGTAAGTATATTCTTGATCAGCATTGACAGCCGAGTCGATGTCGCAATGCCCGTCTGTCCTTATAAATAAACAGATCTCTGAGATGGTATGACCTAGAGTTGTAATTAATATTTACTTCTTGTATTTAAAGGCAGATCTATTGTACTTTAATTTTTCGCCACGCCCCCTGGCTCCCACGGTATTTGGAAAAGAAAAACATATCTCCCACAGTTGCTTAGAGACTTGATTCATACCTACTACACATATTTAGTAATCAGAACTATTTATTGATCCACACAAAGTTTGGAAAAGATCAGAAGATCGACAGTCAATTTATAAGCGAATCAAATAAAAACTCTGGGCAGCATCGCCTACATCCGTGATGCGCACTTCACACAGCTATCAGTTATATACAAACTTTGTCGGGAACAGAGAATATTACATTTGGGGTTGACCAAATTTCTCACTTGTCATAGAGGGAAGAGTTTATTAACTCTTAAAGTATAAATTCTGAATCAGCATATATATAGCTCCCAACCCTCGTATTTTTAAGTTTTCTTTGATATAATTTCACCGAGATTTATTAAAGTCGGACAACTATAGCTGACATAAATTTTTTAAAATTTTTTTGTTTTTTTGTTATTCAAGCAATGCACTATGGTCCTAAACACGGTTGCAACTTGAGAAAAAAAAAATGCACCAAAAAAAGTTAAAAAAAGGACCATTTTTATAAAAAAGAGCCAAAAAATTTTTTTCTTACTTTTTCATGTTATATTTTCAAAATATTGCTTTTACAATAACGTAAAATAGCACAATCTTCTCATTTCTTAAGTGCTCTTAAAAGAAAAAATTTACGCTCTGCCGAAGCAGAACTGTGTGGAAGGGACAATATATTTCTTACAAATCCTACTAATTCCTTAAACACTTCAATATTAACAGCGTTTTTTACTTTTGCCACTTCTTCCCAAAATAAAGATATCTCCTCTTCTTTTTTTAAACTTAGCTTCAGTTAACTTTAACATAGCCCATTGAGAAATAATTTCATCTGGATCCGATTCACATAAGTACTCAAAGTTTTTAATTAGTGGCATTACATTGGTTTCTTCGCTAGAAATTACGTTGGCTGGTGTGATCATAATGAGAGATTTAATATCCTTTCGGCCAAAATCAAAGCGCTGCATTATTTGCAGAACCAGCTCCAAGTTAAATTCGCGTACCGTTTCCTTTACTTTTAAAGTTGCGGATTTTAAGACCAGTCGGTAACATTAAAGCGACTCAGGTCCATATTCTTTAAATATGAGTGGCCTTTCGGTTGCCACATCAGTTGTTTCGTCGACAATTAGGGAAAACTTCGAGATTTTTAATTCAGTTACAATGCGTTTTATGGATTTCTTGCCAAGTTCCTTGGACACTTGCGTTGCCTTGGTTCGCCCACATTTGATGTCCATAGCAATTTTCGAGTCAGGACAGCACACCCGCAACAAATTTGGCAAAAAGTCCATCAATACAAATGGAAGATTGTGCATCATAAGGAACATTATGAGCGCATATTCCGCATTGTGAACCTGCTTGTTGTGTGAAGTTTTTTCACTTGTAAAGCCATCTATTTTTAATTGGTTCCTTTGTCTTCATATTCGTGATATGCACACCCAGCCTGTCGTGTCTTTGGAGGCCGGTTAGATGGTTAAGTAAGCACTTGTCACAAGCGGCGCAAAATGCACGTCCATCATTATTTCGTAGCCAGCGAAAATGATCAAGCCACTCCGACCGAAATTTGCGGTGAGCGGATACAGCAACTCTAAGACAAAAATTTAATTATGCGACAGGCGCTTAAAATGCTTTTTGAGCAAACTCACTTTTCATTTTCCTTCTGAGAACTAATGTTTGTGGTCTCAGCGTCTGTGTAAGAAGACTCAGTGCAAGTTTCTCTTTTTTTTGTAAGAAATCTAAACGTATAATCAACTTATAAGGCAAATGTTGTGCTGGTGCTTAAACTCTTTTTACTTACTTGTCCATTTTTTCACAAATTAGCTAAACGCTTAATCACACTACTAAAATTTTTTGCAGCCGCCACCGGCTCAAAACCATTCGTGAAATACAGTATTCCTAGTATTTGCGATGGGCATCGGTTCCGATTATTTACAGAGTGGCATGCCGTGTTTTCGATAGTTTTCAGTGTTGACGGGAAAATATCCAGATCTACATTAGGTGCTGAACAATGGTCGAACTTTTTCGTTAAGCCAAAAAAAACGTTAAAATTAAAAAAAAAAGCCAAAAAGACCCCCGCACCCCCCCCCCCCCCCCCCCCCCCCCCCCCCCCCCCCCCCCCCCCCCCCCCCCCCCCCCCCCCCCCCCCCCCCCCCCCCCCCCCCCCCCCCCCCCCCCCCCCCCCCCCCCCCCCCCCCCCCCCCCCCCCCCCCCCCAAATCACAAAAAAAGTGCCAGTGCACCAAGAGGAAAAACACCATTGGTTTTAAAAAAACCAAGTGTGGCAACCGTGGTACCCTAAAGTCGATAAATTTGGCTAAAGTCAAAAAAATTTTGGGATTTGGAAAAAAATCGATTTATTTTTAAAAGAATATCCCCAGTGGTCATAGAATCGAAAAATTTTATTATAAAATGCAGCCCTTAAAGTTTTGCGAAGCACTGAAAGTCGCACGTGGCTTTTGTTGTAGCAAAATTTTGTCTAAGTTTATTGCCTTTAAAATAAACGAAAATTGATTAAAACAATTGAAGTAAACGATGGAAAATAATGTCCAAGGTATGTTTAATACAATTTCGTTTGACTTTGTTCTATATATCGCAAACTTACTTCAATACTAACATATCTCAAAATAATCCATTTTGAGAAAAACGCGTTTAAAGTTCTCAATGGGTTTATTTAGAAAAAAAATATTCTTTTAGTTTCGAGGGAACCCAGTAAAATATTATAAATTTAAAATGCTCATTGTTAAAACTTTAAAATATGATGTTTTAACTGAAAGCCGATGTATGTTTGCGCAATATCGACTACAGGACATCTGAGATATGACGCTCTTGCAATAACATGAAAATGAACCTGTAAAATTATATTTCGACATATTTTGATCTCACGTGAAAAGTATAAGTGATATTAATATGAAATTTTTTACAAAAAATAGTACACAATACAGCGTATATTTCTGCATCATCAAGTCAAAAATCGTATTTTTTGAGCTATGCCAGTATTGAAGTAAGTGAGCGATATGTGCTCTGTCCTCTTGGTTATGTGTTTTTGTTGTGTGTTGTTTTAGGCGGGCTTAAACTCAAACTAATTCTGTTTCGTGGAGTAATAGTTTGGTGGATTGTCGCAACTGTTAATGCAATATTGTTCATTAAAGTGTCCTCTATACGAGAGTCTAATTGGGGTTTTCCCGAATTTTCCCGAACCCGTAAGCATAAAAATTTGATTGAAGAATGCATACACGACGGATGCCATTCCGCTTTTTCCCTCTTTTACATTAAGTTGTAGTATGGACCCTCTTTGTGATAAAGATAATACTGACGATACCGATTCGGATGAATCCGAGATTGAAAATAAATAAGGGGAGAGTGGGGGTTGTGATCATAGTTTTGTTTTCTTTAACTTCGCCAAAAGTCAATATTTTTCGGTAAATTTTTATTTTAGGTAAAAGATGCACAAACTTTTCTCATCACTAGTTTAAAAAAAAATAATTTTGGGTTTTTTTATTTCATATTGAAAAAAGTGATTCTTTGACATTTCGAAAATTTGTGGGGGTTGTGGAGCCACCCATCTAAATTTAAAATTCGTGTTTTTAAGCCATTATTCTTTTT
>JAEIFU010002084.1:0-51231 GCA_018904235.1 Lordiphosa stackelbergi
GCATCAACTGAGTTCAATAGAGTTGCCCTGTGATGTTTTCACCCAGATAATAGGTCATACCAAACACAAAACATGACCTTGAGACCTTTAATATTCGGCTTTGGTGTCGATTTTGGCGTATGGTCGGGCGGTCCGAATGAAACTTTGCGCTTGGATTCATTCAGCTGTATTTTTCTTCAAATGAAAGAAGAAAAGTAAACTTTCCCGCAAATTGTGTTTTGTTGGCCCAAAAGTTGACATATTCGGAGCACACAAAAACTATGTTGTTTACACTTCAGCGAAGCGACTTATACTGAAAAGAAAGCCTAATGATGAGGCTTAAAAATTAAGTTCATTGCAACATTGTCCGAGTCCATTCAGTACAAGTGACAAGTTTAGAATTTTTGCAACTCTTTCAATTGTGGTAAGCTGATGGTTTCCGAAGGGGTTAACACTCGCGTTATCAGTGTGCATCCACTTTTCCTACTTCAGTCATTTGCGGATTTCGCACGCAATGCGCCATGACGACGACGACGATGACAACGACAAGTGTCATTATATCAAGTGACTTCCTTTTGGCCAATGCTTGGGCCACACTATTGCAGCCTCCGCTACTCCGCTCCTCTATGTCAGCAGAGCCAGGCTTTTGTACTGAAGCGCGCGCACTGCCAACTTTTGAGTGGCTTATGGTCCGCAGAAGCCCCCCCTCTTTCTTTTCCCCTCCCTGGCAACCGCTTCTTGTCTCTGCTTGTTTTTGAAGTGTTATGCGATTTTACATTATTGGCTCTGGGTCTCTGGATTTGCATCTGCTCTGAGCTGTGTTGTTGTGCAGCTGTGGAATAGTTTTGACGTAGTTTCTTCTTAAGCATGTGCCCATTTTTTTGCCTCTCTTTTCTGCTTCCTTTTTTCTTTGGCCGCGTTGACGTGCTTGGGTATAAATAGATTTTCCTGAAGACTTAGTCCGGACTTGAGACAAAGATAAGGAGGTAAGTAACCCTTTTGTTTGCTAAGTTTGTTTTTTTTTAGCACGTGACAAATCCATTGACGTATGTGGTTACCACAGGTGATTTTAAGATGAAATAAAAAAAATCCACTTAACGTAGTGATAGCAGTTTTATTTGCCCTATAATTTTTTTTTAGGAGAAATAGAAAACACGTTTATTATCGTGTGATCTCCATTCAGTCGTCAATGCTGTACATGCATTCAGCACCCTTTGTATTGCTTTCGCCACTAGCGTGATTTAGTTAACCTCCCGCACTTAAAAAGTGGTCGCACATCATTTCGACTTCTTTTCGCTTCCACTAAAACAAACAAATAGTAAATAAAAAAAAAAGTACTAAAGAGAAAAATAAACAAAACAACAAACACAGAGATGCAACATTCTCTGTCTGCTGCTGGATTTTCTACGCTTTTCTTTCTTTCATTTTTTTCTCTGGTTTTACTTTATAATTTTTCCAACTTTTGACCCAGTTTCTTTATTCATGCGCCAGCCAGCCGACCGACCGACCGCCTACTTCTGTGAACTTATCTTACCTTTTGGTATACAGCAAAATGAGAAATGTCTAAGAAATTGTAGACTTATAATTTCAATTAGACCCAAACAAACGATAAGAAGAAAAAAATATCAAAGAAATAAATTCTAAAATTCTACAAGCTGTTATAAATAATGACAACAACAGCAGCAACAGCAACAACAACAACTGAGTGCACGTTTTTATGTCATGTGCATAAATTGCTTGAAACAAGAAAACAAGTTGGCCAACTGAAGTGGAGAAAAAAGGAAAATGCTAAGTGCATTAAAAGTGGATTACTTGCATATCGTTTTTAATGGTTATTAAAAGACACAGCTAAAAGTGCTAGATAAATTTTATGACTTCGATCTAGTTATGGTAATTATTATAGAGCAAATAAAGAAAAGAAAATGGGCATAAGAAAAAGTGCAGTAATTGTGAAATTATGATTTTGTTCTATAACAAAAAAAATAGCAAATAATAAATGAAAATAAAAGCAGGCAGGAAATTGAAAAATTAGAACAGGGGTGGGCCATGTGAGCAGAGAAGTTGCCACTGGGAAATGAGAAATTATTTTTGCACATATACAGAAAAGGAGCTTAGAGAGTTTTCAAACGCTAGTTTAGTTTATAATATTATAATGCAAACTTCTTGTAGGACAGTTTTATTAAACTACACAGAAAAAAAAAATTTGTTTGGCGCCCGGGTCCGTAAACCCAAACTAAAGGAATAAGAAAACTAAACGCGGCGTGCAGAAAAGCTACAAAATCCCGGTCAGAATTTAATTTTCTCTGTGTATCTTACTGCAAGGGTCACGCAAACTTTTATAAAGGGTTATTTTTGGCAGCTCAGCTGTTTTCGTGTCAAATGTTTCTGTCGAACATGTGCAGTTTGGTCCATAATTTAAACATGAATCGACTTACACACGAACAAAGCCTGCAGATTATGGAATATTATAATCAAAATACAAAATATAATGACTCAGAAGGAAAATTTATATTTATTCGCGGCCAGGCTTGCACAACCATTGATTACTGCATGATTCAGGGAGAATGGCATAACCATGTAAGGGATTTCAAGGTAACAGAAGAATTGTTTTCGGATCATATGCCAATAGAAATCGAAGCGTGTATAAGAGCACAGACACAAGCTGAGACCAACAAACTACTACCAAAGCTGAGATGGATGCCAAGATACAAGGAAGAGTACAGTCTGAGATTAGATCGCATTATGAACTCCCCGTCCACAAACCAGTCTGAAAATTGTATCCAGCGTTTAACTGATTGCATTACTGAAGCAGCAAAATGCATGCAAAAGCCGCATAGAACAAACTTCAAAGAACCCTGGTACGATAATGATTGTGAAAAGGCAAGAAAACGTTCGATGCACTGGCTGAGACAGGCGTCGCGCAACAATACACAGAAAAGCAAAGCAAGCTACCTTCGAGAGAATATGTATTATAAACAACTTTGTGCAGAGAAGAAAGGCTACTATAATCAATATCTACAGAAGCTCTCGATAATATAAAGGATAAAAACTTTTGGAAGATGGTGAGTAAACGGCACAAACGAAAAAGCAAAAACTTTTGGAAGATGTGAGAAAAATAAACGGTATACACGTCACTTCCGATAACTTAGCGGAATATTTTTAAAGGCCTGCTTTTCAGAGAAGTAGAGGCACCTATATCTTCGATTTACCGATTGTCGAGAGTGCAGAAATGGACACACCGTTTACAATTGCAGAAGTGCGCCTTGCAATAAGAAAAATAAAGTAGGAAAAGCGCCAGGAGAAGACAGAGTCCCAGGGGGAGTTTTTTACTGCACGCCTCAGAAGGTTTTGTGGTACAGTTAACTGAGTCTTTTAATGAAATTTTTAACACCGGATGTGTCCCTAAAAGCTTTCAGAAGAACATAATTTACCCAATCTTTAAAAAAGGCAACCCTAAAGAAGTGAGCAATTACAGAGGCATCTCCTTTTTGAACACTCTGTTAAAAACATTTACGTCAGTAATCTTAGCCCGCATAAAATCGTATCTGGACGAACACCAAATATTACACGAAAATCAATCTGGGTTTAGGAAAGGGTACTCCACGATTGACAGCATCTTCGTGTTGACTTCGGTGTGCAGGGACTTTCTGAGGACAAACAAAAAGCTGTACCTGTTTTTTATTGATTTTAAAGCAGCATTTGATTCAGTAGACAGGAAACTCCTGATTCACAAGCTAGCGGATATAGGCATCTCGACAAAGATACTACAAATAATAAAAAGCCTCTATGAGGACAATGAAACGGCAGTGTGGGATGGATTTAATCTTTCGCCCTGGTTCAAAACAAATCTTGGAGTAAAGCCCTCTTTTGTTCTCCCTATTTGTAAATGATATCTCCACTGAACTCCATGGAGGAGCGCAATTTGGTGGGAATATATTTAAAATCCTGATGTACGCGAACGACATGGTCATCCTCGCTGAATCATCAAAGATGCTACAGGAGATGATTAATGAAGTGCTAAGATACTGCCTAAAATGGGGACTGGCCTCTGAACACGAAGTGAATCTAGACCCTAACACCTGGAAAGGGAGTCAAGAGAGTCAGAGCTTGGAGAAAGTAATTACTTTAGGGAAGACTATGACACTCTAACCATTTCCTATATTTGCAGAGCCAGAACAGAGGTACTGGCACTTAACTACTCACCGCACAGACGTGTTGAAAATGAGCTGTGCAGCCTTTGCAACATGGAAGAGCTTATAGCAGTCTTAAACGGGCAATCTTGGAGAGTGTTAGCAAAATACCTGTTGGATGCTCACAAATACAGGGCAAGAATCCTGCAGGAAGCATTTTAAAAGAGAATTCTGTTACTTTTTTTTTTTTTTTTTTTTTTATTAATTGGTGGAGCCCGGGACTCCATCCTGAGGAGTGAAAGATCTACTATCTCGCGACGAGCGGGGAAGGTAGGTGGTGTAGCTCTGAAGGAAGGGCGTTCCGGTAGCTCTAGCTTGCTAAAAAAAAATGTGAATTGTATAATTTAAATTTAAGGCTAAAGGCAAAATGCCTACCTTTTATATATTTAATTTTTTTTGAAAAAATAAACATCTACTACTACTATAATCAAAATTCATGCTCGGTTAACAAAGAGTTTTTAATGGGAAAATTGTGTGGGCATGGTGATAGTTTGGCGATTTACAAAAACAAAACACATAAGGGGTCGCATTTTAAACATAAAAGGGATAAATTAGCGATATGTGTCATGAATTTCTATTGTCCTCTTTATATGGCAGAGTAAGAAATACAAACTTGAGAATTGCAAGCAAGCATTTCAATACAAGTAACCCCTTAGTTGCCGCGTCTCAGACGCGCGTCGTGGCGCAGTCGTCTAAAACGTCAGTCCCATCGTGCTTTTTCAGTCCAAGGGAACCGAGTTCGAATCCCCTCAGAGTAAGTAGAAGTAGAAGAAGTAGTTCGTTTCGCCCAGAAGGAAACGCTTTCTCTCCTCCAAGAAGTGTTGCAGAGTGGCATATTTCTTCCCGAAGGGAGATGAGAATGCGATAAATATGCGATATCGCCAGAGTGAAGCGACACTTACTGGAAGAATCGCATTCTTATCTTTACTGTAGTCAAGAAGTGTAAGAAAAAGCTTCCTCTGCACATGTCTTTAACTATTTGAATGATTGCTATTTTTCCGAGAGTTTATTAGAGGCTTCTCCTTTAAATTATGTGTTTTTTTGCTAGGCCGCTGCCGACGCAGTAACCAGGTGCACAGAAATATAGACATTTTAAGCATCTTAAGCATTGACATCTTTTCTGTCTGACTAAAAAAATACATGAAATTAATGCAGCGACTGAATTCTGTCATATTAATCGCCCTAAAAACCCCGTTTGCCGTTCACAATTTAAAATCGAAGTTAAGAAACACTTTCAGTTCTATTTCTGTTTGCAAGGGAGTTCATTATTTGTGCTGTCTTCATTGAAAATATGTGTCACCGTTTATTTAAAAGCCAAATTCATTAGCCCAAAAAATGTACTGTATCTGATTTGTTAATTTGCCTTGATCTCTCAACTTTGCTAACAGCGGCCTAACCTCACCTTCTTTCTGCTTCTATCGTACAAGGTGTTAGCTGCAATTTAATGCAAATTAACCAACTGATGCATATCAATCGGAAACAAAAAGCTAATTGCATTAAAACACCAGCACACAGTTTGTGTATAGTTTAATTAACCAAAACAAAAGAAGAGGAAAGAAAAGACCGCACCTTGATTTAAAGTTTTTCGAGAAAAACACCGTCCGAGTGTTAACTACATTAGCTAATTATGAAAAGTAAACAACCTTGGACAAACAATTGACAAAATGACAGAAAGACAAAATGTCAAAGCTAAACAAAAATAAAAAACATAGGAAAAATTTCAATTTTTTTTCTGCATTTATCTCTGTCAGCTGCACAAAATGTTAACTGCCTACAACAACATCAACAAAATGTAAATAAATTTCATGCAACAAATGCAGCAGTTGCAGCGACTGCGAAGTGTTGTGCCACTAACCTACTTCAAGACAACAGACAACAAGACAAACTCAACAGGCCAAGCCAGGCTGTTGCTGTCTCTTTCCAATTGCAATGCAATGTGGAAGCGTTGACAATGCTGAATTCACTCGAGACCCAGCGAAAAGCTTGCCTTTGCATTTTTATTACGAAAATTCTTTTTTTTTTTTTTGTTGTTTTTCGTTTGCAATTCATTAAAGTAAACAAATTAACAGCAGTCGCTGATTGATTTCTATTTGGGGATAAAGACAGCTGTGGACAGTTGAAAAGTTTATCAAACTGTCTGCCACAAAACCACTCAAAACTAACAAACCCAACAAAATTCAAACCCATATGTAGATCTGTTTCAAGTATTATCTAAGCTCTCTGTGGCAATTATGTGGGCATTGTTTGTATGATTCATACATCAGCTGGGCCCATAAACATTATTTTCTAATGCTTTTTGTTTTCTGTGTGTGTGAGTGTGTGGGGCTTTTGTCAACCAGTCTGCCATAGTAACAGCTGCATTTTCTTGTTTTCTTAACAAAAAATAAAATAAAATAAACTTAATTCGTTTAAGAAGTTTTTTATAAACTTGCTTATAAATTGGTATTATTTAATGATTTGATTCAACTTTTGGAAGGGAACTCCTCCATATGAAACGTATGAAAGAACTAAGACTAGCGAGCCAAAGCGTGGGTAAAGGCCCGATGGTCCGAAATTTTGTAGGTTTATTTAAATCTCAAGAGATTTAGAAAAAGAGCTATTCGGTGTTGTCGCGGAAATATCTTTCAAACAAATTCCATCCCAAAACCAATTCTTTTGTGTCCCTAAATCAAGCAAATTGATTTGGAAAATAATAAACAATTTTTTGGTACAACATTTAAATTTATGTTGAACGAAAACCTTATATTTAACAACTTAAATCAAAATCAACCGAAGGCTGCCGTATCAACCAAACGAAGCTACCACTTAACCCAAGCTACCGCCATTTATCTAGGCTGTCGCCATTTGTCTATGCTGGCGCCATCTATCCATGCTGGGGCCATCTATGTACAAACTTTTCATTTTATTTTTTGGGAAATATGACTTAAATTTGAATTACAAGCCCGACGGTAATATACTCCTCACCTGGAGTAGCAGCTGAAAGCAGCTATGCTGACCAATAGATGGCGCCACTACTTGCTTTGAACAATGTTAAGGGATTTTCAAAGCTGACCAATAGATGAAGCCACTACTGTGACCCAGCAAGCCAGCGCAGCGGCAGCGAACTTACTTTTGGTCATAACTTGAGTATAGTTTATTCGATTTTTATCTTTCCTTTGGCAAATCGATAAATAATCTTGATTACTAAATATCTCTAAAAGTTACGAACCATCGATCTATAAAACTGTGGAAGATATGACGTTTTGTCCAAATTGCGGAGGCAGCAGGGGCGTGGCATTAATTGAAAATGAACGTAATTTGCCTGCAAGTATAAGAAATATATGCCCCATACATGTCCAACCTCTACCTCTTACCATCTCTGAGATCTATTCGTTCATACGGACATGACTATATCATCAGGCTGTTGTTGCCGATCAAGAATATAACGATTCCTTCTCCATGTTACGTACTTTTGCACAAACTTAGGGAGTAGATCTCCCTTTGGTACATTTGGTACAGAGTAAAAAAGTTTTAATAAAACATTAATTTAACTTATTACAGGAAAATAGGTGCAATCCTTCTTAAGGAGATAGACTAATATTGGAAGCAAACCTTTAAACTAGATTTTCAAATAGGAAAATTAAATCTCCCTTTCATTGCAGTCTCCCTGAGTTACAGGACGAAGGTGAACGCGAGGGGAAAATGGAAATTAAATACACTTGGCCCTCGTTTCGGACCTTTTAGCACGTTGAAAACCTCGTTCTTACACGATTGCAAATATCGATATATTTGTTGTCAATTGAGCGTTAGGCCTTTGTGCTTATCAAAACGCACGAAATTGTAAGAAGTCTTGAATTGAAGAGGCAACTGCACTATCAAAAAGGAAGGATTAGGTCATATATATTTACAAAATTTACAAGTAGAGCAGAGCACCTATTACGAGAAATGGAAGAGCACTTAGCAATGGGATTGACGATACCTACGAAAACTGAAATTGCTCATTTTTTGTAATGCTAAAAATGTAACGCCATACTGATACCTTCTTAGAAGATGCGTTTCCGTTTAAAAAAGGCATAACAAAAAAAAATTTTGAGAAAAAGTTAGTTTTAGGGTCTGCGACTTGGATTCAAAGTTTATCACGTATACGTACTGTTGCTCTTGCCTACATGTTTAATTTTTAAGTAGTTAGCGTAGACTTGGTTTGAAGTCATAAAATTTGACAAAAAGGTACCATGACCATTGAAAAATTTGTTTTTTCTATAACCAGTACAATATGCAAATAATATTTACTAAATATATATTTTGTAACAATCGTATATTACGGCAAAATTTTTACTACTCTGCGCTGTTCACTTGAAAGCAAGTTTCAGCAGTACACTAAGTGGCTAATAGGATATCTTTGAAGTGAGGTCCCACACGAACTGAACTGAAGTGCTGCGCATCACGGTTGCAGCCGTCCTTCCGAATAGTCTATTTTTACTGCGCTGCTTATACATAGACTATCGTCCACTTGATTTTCCCATTCTTTCAGGATCTAAAAATAATGAGGATTACTATACTTACTATATGGAAAAAATACAGGAATTTGATTATAAATCAAAAATTCTCTATTTATTTTTGTAAATTCATTTCATGCGGAATCCCGCTCGTGGGCCATGCTGACTCCAACTTGCAAGCCACATTAGTCGCACTTTCCGAAATGGACAGGCTTACAAACTTAGTCCCATATAAGAGAGTGGATAAAACGCATCTCTCCGTTGGAAATGGGCTCGCTTCGTCAATATTTGGACTTAGTCTACCGACCAAAATTACATTCGATTCCTGCTCCATATTTATTTGTCGCTTTCCGATTAAATTAATTGACAACCGCAAATTTTTTCTTTAAACGCTTTTCGCAGAGGTTAAAACATGATATAAAATTTTTAGATTTTTAATTTATTATGTACACCCTAAAAGTAATCGTTTTAGATGGTATCAGTTATATTTTTATCGGCGTTCCTACCCATGTTCACCTTTGGTAAAAAGTTTCAATAAAACATCAAAATAACTTAGAATTAGAAAATGGGAAAATGGACAAAACTTTTAACTAGATTTTTCAAATAGGAAAATGAAATCTCCTTTTCATTATAGTCTCCCTGAAGAAGACGTTACAAAGGTCGAAACGCGTAGGAGAAAAATGGGAATTAAGTAGTGATTTTATTCTCATGAACCACAACGGCCAAAACAATAATCACAGGGTAACCCAGAAAATTCTTAATATTCTGTGACACCGACGGATTTTTTGAGCGTTTTGCAAACCAACCGAGGCCAAAATCTGTAGATATTTCCAGGACACCCTCCATTAATCAGTTGTTAAGGTTAAAATTAAACGAGAAAGCAAAGCTAACTACGTATGTGCCGAAGTTTTAATATATTTGAAAATGCTAACGGTTACTATTTGACAAATTCGCAGATCAGCTTAAAACCATTTTATTTTAACTATGACCGGGTTTGAAAACAAAGAAGTTTTTGTGACGAAAACTCATTTTTCGACCGATCTTTTCTATGACAACTACAAAAAGTAGGTATCCGATCCGGTCTGTTCCGACATATAGTCAAAAGGAGACTCTGTGCAAAATTTCAGCTCGATAACTTCAAAACTAAGGGACTAGTTCGTGTAGAAACAGACAGACGGACGGACAAGACTCAATCTAATCAGCTCGTCATGCTGATCAAGAATATTTATAGTTTATGTGGTCGGAGGTGATCGCTTTTACTTCTGGTAAAATTATAATACACTTTCCAAGTGTATAATGGCTTCAACTTCTTTCATATCGCCATCGGGCTAATCTTGTATACATTTCAAAAATGAGCTAGCGGATAATTTAGAAGTCGATAGCAACATCTCTCTGATGATGAAAGGGCTTGAAATGGTCTTCATTAGGGTGGAAGATTCCGAATTGTTCTATTTGAGTTTCGTATGCTTGCTGAGATTCTAAGGCGGGGCTCCCAAAATGAGCAAGCAACAACAACCACAAGAAATAGAAAGAGAATCCTAAATTTTTGTTTGTGTGTTTTTGCGTGTCGTCGCAAATAACGAAAGCGTTTGGCCACTGCGAAGTAGGTCCATCTCTTAACCTACGACGCATGAGAGCGAGAAGAGAGACAAGTTATCGTTGCAGACCGGCAAGTACCAAAAACAAAACCTATGGGCGGAAAGAAAGAAAGAAGAGAACGCATAAAAGTTTGTTGTTGTTTTATGTAGCTTTATGGCACCCGAGGCTCGTATACGCGCCAGCTTACCCTTTGCGGAACACAACTACGAATGACCGGCTTGCGGAATGGGCTTGGGCACCCCTGTTCTAAGGCTATGCAGTTCTGTTTTTCTGTACTCTCTCAACTTAAGATTAAATGATTAAATAAGATTTGCTATTCACCCAGAACTGAACATGAAACGCAAGCCCCGAACGATGTGCAGAGATAAAATGAGCATAAGATAAGATGAGCGACTTTTATTAGAGCTTTCTCAAGTGCGAAGTGTATAACCAAAGATTTATAGATATTATAGATGACGCATGTGAAACAAAAAACGATTGTTTTTGGGAGCTGACATTAAATCCCAATTTTTGGGACGTGCCTTTACGATGATACAAATATTGAAATTTAGCTATTCGTTTTCTAAATTAGCTATACGGCTGAGATCAAAAATTTATAGATGTTATAAATGACACATGTGACGCAAAAAACGATTCTTGGGAGCTGACATTGGATCCCAAAAAAAAGTTTGTATGAGATGCGGTATCTATATATGTAGTGTCTTTGGTATAACATATACAGGCCTGTTCCCGTTTTCGATTTCGATCAAATCATGCGGAATCGGAATTGTTAAATGTTCTCGCTTCCAAAAACCGATTGTGTTATTCGACTTTTAACTTCAAAACCCCAATAACCTTTAATCGTTCCTCTGGATAGCAAAAAGATTCCACCGAATTCTTTATACGTTTCTTCGGATTCGGAAACGGGAACAGCCCTTATAGTGTATTAAAGGCCTGCCCATCGCTAGTACTAAGGAAACCTTTAGTTCTCAAAGAACAGAATGTGTGTCACACGACCCGTAAACGAACCCACACGCATGGCCAATAATATCATAAAAGCTACACAAGACTTCATTACTTTTACAATTACTCCAGTATTTGTACCGGATAAGTATGATTGTTAGGTATTTGCATTTGAAATGTTGACGCGGGCACGCGCAAATTTTATTTTCAACTGATAAAATCTTGTCTCACTTTTCACCGAGGGGTGTCTAACCGCCGCTGTTAAGCTTTAAAAAAATATTTTTAGTATGATGTATTTAAGTTCAAATCAAAACAGACTGCACTTTCATTTTACTGTTTAATTTAATTGATATAATTTCATAAAGTTAAACATCAAATGCAAATAGCCATTACCCCTGCCATCTAATTAAAGTTAGAGTTCAGTTGCCTTACCATAACATATTGTTGTCATATAAAATATGTTTAATAAGCACACACACACACACACACAGTCGTATCCTCTAATTAAAAATAAAATTTATGTTGACAATAAAAATTAGAGAGGGGGCAGAAGTAATGAGGGAAGACCGCTTGCTGCCAAGACTATTAAAGCTGCGGGTTAAAGTGAATTGAACTCAAGTATAAAATACGGCTCGCGTTTTGTGGGCGATTTTTAAAGCGTTTTTTTGCAGCTCGAAAAAAAGCCATTAGAGCATTAAGCAGAGGTACTTGATGAAGGTGGGGGCAGAAGATCATAATGAACAATTTGCGGAATACAATTTTTGCATAGATAAAAGATAGAGTAGATGTGGCTGTTTCTGCTTAGTTGGTTTGGTTGTTGTTGTTGTTATTGTTGTTGCTGGTTCAACAGCGCGTAAAAGTCAACGCTCGAAATTAATTTCACTGTACTTAAAGAGCCGTCGCCGCCGCCAATTCAACTCGCTCGTTTCTGGGCTTGGCTATATCATTTTTAATGAGAGACACATGCATTTTAGAACAACTTGAACTTACGATTATTTCTTTAAAGGGTCATAAGAAGGCTTGGGGAAATCCATGTAATTTGAAACTTACCTGGAAAGAGAAAAGAGAGAGAGAAAATGTAAAGATTAGAAAATTTGATTTACATAGATTTCTTGACAAAAAATTCAGTTTCTATATAAAATTTGATCTTCATTTTCAGCATTTCACATTTTTTTCAGAGTGTTTTAAGAGTTGATTTTGCCACACATAATTCCTAATCAGTTCTAATTCCTCTGGGTGAAGCTTAACAAGGGACAGCACACACACACACACATACACACATCTGTCATTCAAAAGGTAGCCCCTTATCGCTAACTAGCCTGGACCAGCTGTTTAAACACAGGCCTTCATCGCCTACTCCCTCCCCAATTTCTGCTCACTTCATTCAAATCTCAAATGAATTTTCAAAACTAAACACAAAACTCAACTAGACAGATGGGCGAAAAAGAAGGAGGAGGATGCAGGAGTCTGTGGCCGGGTCTCAAATCAAAATCAACAAAAAGCAACATTCATAGCAATTCATCCGTCAGTCAGTCAGTTAGTCAGTTTTTGCAGCGTTTTAAACGTGGCCATGCATATTTACAAAAACAACAACAGAAAAAAAAACTTTCAGCCACGCCCACTGGCCCTGCCTCAGGGGAAGATGGCAGCTTTTGCTCTTCCCATTTCTCACTGCATAAATTTCAGCGCATATTTGTTTGACAATTTTCGTTTTGTTTTTCAGTTTGTTTTTTTTTTTTTTTTTGTTTGCTTGGATTGAATTGGAGTCACTTGAGACCATTTTAAGTGTGTGCTGACATTTTGTAGTTGGTGTTGTTGGCGAAATTTGATTGTTTTTTTTTTCTGTATTTGTGGAGTATTGCAGAGGCACTTGAGGGTAGAAGTTGTCCGCGGGACAAGTTCCAAAAAAAATTCTGGTAGGGTATTGCAGAATGTATTTCTTAAGCTTGACTGACCGACAGACTGATTCACTGATTAGCAATTTACGCACAGCCTAAAAGGTAAGAGATACAATTTTTAAAGTGTAGAAAAGCTAGAATCATCTTCCCACTCGGTTTGTAAGCCAAGAATGCCAAATAATTCTACACGTGTTTTCCCAATTCGAGTATTTTTGGCAAAAATAAAAATTCCCGGAAAATTTTGTATGGGAAAAATAGTTTTTGCAATCCAATTTACTTGAAACTCGATTTGTAAAGCAGATTAGGCAACAGAAATAGAAATGGGTTTTCTCGATAAAAAAAAATCAGGGGGAAAACTGTTGGCAGTGGCGGTATTTTTGAGCCAATTTGTATGAATTTTGGTTTGAAAATGGGTGAAAAAAATTCTACAATTTTGGTAAAAATCCACTCTTAAGTTCGGTACAACCATTTATTTTTAGCAAATTATTACGTTTCAGTAGTAAACATTTAGAAGATAAAGGTAGCTGCAGCTAAATGACCATATTTTTTTGAAAGTTTACTTAATTATGTATCCTTACATAACATGTAACACATATGAGCGAAAACAATTTTTAAATATTATATTACATGAGCTTTATTTCTGTACGAAATGATTGCGACCATTTTTAATTCGTACAGCTGATTCGAATTATCAAAAAAAATTGCAAACGTAAAAATGTAAACAAACCAGCAGAAGAACTAGGTTATGTAGAACATCGAGAAGTGACATAACCGAAAACATGTGCTTCTTCTTGTTAATTTGATTTATTTTTCTGCGATGGCACGTGGTAGGCCAGTTTGTGAAGAAATTCGGCGGCTAATCACTGATAAGTTTAAATCAGGCAAGAGCTATCGGGAAATATCAAATGATGTTAATCTTCCGAGATCAATTGTGAAAAACTTAAAAAAGAATGGCAATAATAACAACAATGTAGCACACAGGGGTCGGGTTTCGAAAATCACCCCTCGTGATAAAAGGGCTTTGTCTGCTATAATAAAACAAAACCGTAGAAGCACAGTTCGAGAAATAGCATCAAGTTGGTCTGAAAGTATTGGCAAAACTATTAAACGTGAATGGACGCGCCAGCAAATGAAAACTATAGGTTATAGTTTCTACAAAGTAAGTTAATTTCACTAATGTTGTAGTATATATTTATTGACATATGAGTGTTTTTTTAGGCCAAAGAAAAGCCCATGCTTACCATTTTGCAAAAGAGAAAACGTTTGCTATGGGCAAAACAAAGGCGTAACTGGGTACAAAGACAGTGGAACACCATAATTTTTAGCGACGAATCTAAATTTGATGTGTGTGTCGGAGATGATAGAAAAAGAGTAATACGAAAGAAAACGGAGGCATACAATAGAGACTGTCTTAAGCGCACTGTAAAGTTTCCTGCAAGTGTTATGGTATGGGGATGCATGTCTGCAAAGGGAGTAGGAGATCTTCACTTTATAGATGGAACCATAAATGCTGAAAAATACATCAATATTTTACAAAATCATCTCATTCCTGTGGCACCAAAGCTGGCTGATTTTGGTGAATATACCTTTCAGCAGGACGGTGCATCACCACATACCGCTAAAAAAACGAAAAGTTGGCTTCAACAAAATCAAATTGACGTCCTCGATTGGCCATCATCCAGCCCTGACCTGAGCCCTATAGAAAGTCTATGGGCATTAATGAAAAGAAAACTCAGAAATGAGCCACAGCGCTCTCTAAGCGATTTAAAGTCCAAAATTGAGGAAATTTGGAACTCGATTACTTCTGAGGAGTGTCAAAACTTGGTAAATTCAATGAAAAACCGAATAGAAGCAGTAATAAAAAATAAGGGAGACGTTACTCAGTTTTAAAAGTAATATTATCTGCTGTACGAATTAAAAATGGTTGGCATAAATTACGTCATCAATGAAGTGGTAACATTTAATTTAAGCTTAAATATTATTTTCTTTAAGTTTTTGCACCAAATTAAATATGAAATAAAAGATAATTAAACAACCTTTCAAAAAAATATGAACATGTAGGTGCTGCTACCCTTATCTCAAAAATATTATCTACTGAACGTTGCACTTTGCAGAAAATGTGTTATTATTTTTTTTGAAGAGATTCAGCCCTGTTTTTAGAGATGGCTTCATTGTAATGTACTTGAATTGGAAAAGTGGTTTTAATTTTTTTTTTATAGGGCTTTCCACCGAAACACACCACTTCTTGCTAAAGCAGCATCTGGGTAAGCCTGCTTGATCATATCAAACGTCTCTGTCGCAGATTTACAGAGTTTCACACAGAATTTAATCGCGTACTTCGTGCCTGCTGGAGCCACTCACAGAAACACGTCGCGCGAAAATGCATGTCCTGACTCTTCAGGTGCTCGGAGACAACTGACCAGCCGACCGTTCGTTAGCTAGGAACGCCCTCTACCGAATCCAGTTGGTGCGCGCACACTTCGAAGCAAGGTATACTAAACAAGGTAGGCCTACTCACTCTCTCGCTCTCTTGACAACTTGTTAAATTTCAGTCAGTAAGCAACTGTTGTAAGCGAAGCATCTCCGCGATTTTTGTGATTTACTTAGCAGCAGTAGGCTTTGTATTGAAATATATACTCTCGTCTCGCTCTCTTTGACACAAATAAAAGGAGTTGTGAGAGAGCGAGTGAGCCTACCTTGTTTAGTATAACTTGCTCCGAAGAACAGTAGCGGCGGAAGAAAACCAGTCGTATTACTTTCGGGAAAAACCATGTTTTTTTTTCGAAGTTTAAATAATTCCAGAAAATTTTCTGCTGATATTAAAAATCTTAGTCCTTTGTCTCCCCTAAGTTACGGCGTTTTCAATTTTTCCATTTCATTGCGCTTTTACAAGTTTATTTACCGTTCAAGTTTTGTTTAGTTTGAAAATTACAAAGTAGTTATTTGAGTGAAACAAAAAAGGTGTATTAAAAAGTTATTTTAGTTAGCTTTCTGTTAATTTAAGGACATTTTGGAGGTTAATATTGGTTAAAAAAATGGATCAAAAATTGCCGTAAAATTGTACAGCAAAAATGTAAAATTGGTTGTACAGCTCCTCCAACGGGGCCAAGCCCAGCTTCTCTCAATCTCTTGGCGTGTGTGCTTTAAATTTTTTCCCACAAGAGAAAGGGAACTACAGTTTAACGCCGAATCCGAACGGCAATTTTTGAGAATTAGCTTTTTCATGGCTAGATTACTTCACAGTTGGCGCCAATAGCTAGTGAAGGTGACCATATTATTATTATTAGATGTTCAGAGGCAGGATCGAACCCACGACCTTCGGCCCAGCAGTACAGCACACTAACCACTGGGCCACAGACGTCTACAACTTGTATAGTCCTCCTACTAAAATTCATTCGACGTCCTTGTATATAAAACTTCTAGCAGTTCCATTTGGATTTGCCATTTGTTTTAGTTAATTGATTTACTTTACTTTCTACTAAAAAAAAATAAAATCGCCCTTTCAGCTAAAAAATAAATTGTTTTTCCATTGAATAGTTGAACATTTTCTCAACTAAAAAATCCAATAAATTATTTTATACGAAAAAAAAAAACAAAGCGTTACAATAACAGAAAAATAAAAGACAGCAACAAATCGCTAGTCAGAGCAAATCTCCAACATTGGAAAATATTCCACACACCCGAGACATGAAAATCTACTCAAGGGTGCGAGAAAATCCAAGAGGATGTGAGGGGGGGGGGGTTGCATAAGCGGTTAAATTTGAACAGTCCCAGTTCCTGTCCACCCCTCCGCGGCAGTGTGCCACCACCTATTCACGTGTACACGCGCCGCTGGCAACGTTGAGCTGCTACCACCAATTGTTACCCCAAAGTCATGCTGTGGACGATTTTGCCTTCGTCAGCCTCAAATGCTGGTGAGGCTCCATTCGTTTGTCCTTTGAGCGACCCCCAGTCCAGGCCACATAACACCACCCCCCGGGTGTGTGTGTGTGTGTGTGCGAATGACGCGCATTTTTCGTAGGCCTCTCGCCAAATCCTGTGGCTAATTTTGTGTTACGCATACGCTGTGTGTGTGTGTGTGTGTGTGTGATGTTCGAACAAAGAGACAAACTATGTTGCCTACTTTTAAGCGCTTTAGAGGCAAACCTGCTTTTTCAAACAGAGATTACCAATTTCGATTTCCTCATTTTATGATTTATGGGGTAACAAACATTTTTAGAGAAAAAAATAATTGTTATCCCACTGCTCCATCTTCCGCGGCTTGATTAAGATCATAATCGTTAAAAATTACTTGAGCGGGCCAGTATTTTACGAGCAAATTACTATTTGTTGTTGTTGTTGTTGCTTCTTTCTGCGTATTTTTATTACTTATGCAGAGGCCAAGTAGACAAGTTTGGTGACTTGGTTGGAAAATTATTTATGCCAATCTACACTATAGATAAATTTGCCATTTTTGGTGGCAAAAATGGCAAAAGCATTAGAAATGTAGCTTAAGGCAAAGCAAACACCTACACATATGAAGAAAATCAGCTGTGAATGAATAGACAACCCAAGAAAAAGATGATGAAACGCGATTATTGTTCTTCATTTTTGCCAAAATAAAGATGCCTAAGCTACCTATAGTCCACAGAAACCTTTATTTCTCTCTCTCAATAGTGATGTAACAGCAGACTCCTCTTAAGTCTTTCTCTCTCTCTCCCTCTCTTTCTGTCTGACTTTTACGATGTTGCACAAGTTACTTGAATCTTTCCCCCTATGAGGAAAATTTATGCCGCTTGAGTAGTTGGTAGATTACGTTCCTCTGGGGGAGTTTCCGGCTTGACTTTTGCCCAGCACATTCTGTGTCTCCTCGTATTTTGTTGTTATATATTTTTTATACTTTTTTTTTTGGGTTGAAGAAAATTTACCTCGAACTTTGTTTTGTTTAATTTTAAGCGACGTTTTTTGCCTTTTGCCTTCTCCAAAATATGCAAAGCAAGGCAAAAGTTTTTGTATGCTGTCCGCAATCCCCACAACTCAGATATATATAGAGAGAGAGAGAGAGCTGGATTATTTTTCGTATTTCGCATTTGCTGAAAATTGTGTGGCAGCAGATAACAAAAACGGAAAAGGCACGCACCACCCACCAGGCACCAGGCCGCAAGCAGAGCAGAAGGATCCAACAGCAAAAGGAATAAACGTGGAAAATATTTATTTATTTCGTTGAAATATATTTTCAGTTTTGCTTCCTCGAGGGGGGAATGGTTGGTTGAGGATGGACTGACTGCAGCAGCAGCAGCAGCAGCAGATTGTTGTTGATTTTTATTGTTAACTCTTTGGCAACTTGTTGTTGTTGTTGTTGGCGTGGTCGCTGCTTAATTTGATTTTACATTTTATAACAAAATTAATTTCGCTGTATTTTCATACAAAATAGTATTTTCTTCAGTCCAAACAACAACATTTTGTATAAAAATGCTGACTGTACGTGTTTACACGGAATAATGGCAAAAAAATACCAATAATTTGTTTAATTCAAAGCAAAAAATTAAATTCATTTATCAAAAATGAAGTGCTGTTTTTGATCCTTCGAGCCGGATTGCTCAATTTGATTAGTCGTGACTTTGTATTCCATTTCTGGGTTTTCATTTAAAGTTTAACCTTATTTTTTCCGTTTAACAGTTGCGTTTGCTTAAGTAAACTTTTCAAATGAAACTTTATTTGGTTACGTGGTGCATTTCAATCAGAAATCTATATAGTAAGAAATGGAGAGTTTGAGAATAGAGCACGCCGTTTTGCCTTTGTTTGACTACTGCTGCTGTTGCTGCTGCTTGAAAACTCATCATGAAAACTCATTAAGCAAAGTACACTTCAACGCCCTGGCATAGATGAAGCCAACAACACACTCACACACAAACTCATTCCCCCCCCTCCTCTGCCTCCTAGGATTGCTATTATTTTGCGCTTTTCTATGCTTTTCCATGCAGCTGACGACGACGACGACGACTTATTACAGTTGTAAGGCTGTAGGAAAAGTTTTCTTCGGCAGTTTTAGTTTGTTTCACACCTTGTTCGTGTATGCAACATAAACATTTTAATAAAAACAAAACACAAAAAAATGAAATTTGCAAAAACCTTAAAAGCGCTTTAACAAACACAAGCTGGTAAACACACACACATAGGCACTTGGGCGGCTTTAATTGTGCCAAAAAAATAGTATAGCACAGTTTTTAGCGTCATAACATGCAGAGAAGGGCACGAGCTGCCCTACAACATTTAGAACACAAAAAGGGGAGCATTGAATTTATAACGTTTTGTACTTGAAATTTAATGAGTGTACTTAAATGAAGCATGAATCAATCTTAACGTAAAAACTGCAAAAACAAATGGAATCATAAACGTTAATACGTAAACATAACAACATTTTGTACATGTACCAAGTATTCAGATTCTGATTCCAAGAATAACTAGGATTGAAAATGGTATAGAGTTGAGTATTTCGAAATTGAAATTTTAAATGAGAATTTTATAACTATGTCAGGGTTGATCAAAAAGAGAAAGGCCTAAAAGTGTAAATGTATTGGTGTCCTAAAATAAAGCGGACTAGCTTCGACCTGGCCGCATCGAACGCTAGCCAGCGACTGAAGAGCTGAAGAGAGTGGAGAAATTACAAGCATATTTCTAGCCGAAGTATGTGCCATCTGCCGTTAAGCAAACCTCAAAATGGGGAAAAACCATTATAATAGAGAAAATGCTATCTTTTCAGATAGCCCTATAGCTCTGACAAATCCCAGCAAACATTTTTTATCGCAGAAGATAAGAATGCGATTCTTCCAGTAGGTGTCGCTTCACTCTGGCGATATCGCATTATTATCGCATTCTCATCTCCCTTCGGGAAGAAATGTGTCACTCTGCGACACTTCTTGAAGGAGAGAAAGCGTTTCTTCTGGGAGATACGAAAAGTCTCTTCTCAGGGATAAGAAAGCGATTCACACAAAAAAATAAATATTTGTGCGCGCTGCGCTCTCTGCTTGCCTGTTCCGATGAACAACGAATTAAACAAACTTATACTTAATTACATGAAAAACTTTTACTTACTCTGAGGCGATTCGAACTCGGTTCCCTTGGACTGAAATCACGATGGGACTGACGTTTTAGACGACTGCGCCACGCTGTGCGTCTAAGACGAGGCAACTAGAGGGTTACTTGTATTGAATCTATTTGAAAGCATTCACCCCTAAATGAATGCTTGTAATTCTCAAGTTCTTATTTATCACTCTGCCCATATATATAGGGCAATAGAAATTGATGCCACATATCGCCAATTTATCCCTTTTATGTTAAAAATGCGAAACCTTGTGTGTTTTGTTTTTGTAAATCGCCAAACTATCATCAAACTCTCATCTCAAACTATCGCCAAACTCACTTTTTGACGAGGGAGATAAGAAACCCGACAAAATGTTTGCATTGTAGATTCGTCGACTTTAGTTTTGGTTAAATATATTGTACTTTATTAAATAATATTGTATTTCACATTGTTTTCAAGTTTTGTCAAGTTTCTAGTCAAATTTCAATTTTTGAGCGCGCGCGAGCGCACGAGCGCGTTTCAATTTCGTTTTTTCTCGGCGGCCGATCAATTCCAAACTGACGCCTATTCTCCAGAGTGCCCGTATCTTCTTTTTGCAAAAATGATTAACGATTACAACTAAATACTACTAATATTTTCGATTACAAATCGATTACATTATATCTATGTTTAAATTTGAATTCAAATATTTTCAGTTGATTGAGAAATCTTTACACCCCCCCTCCAGGTGAATCGATACGAGATTCACAATTAAGCTTTAGTATTATTAACTTTGATACTGGCCGGCGTAGAGTCGTACTTGATGTTTTTACTTCCACATTGCGTATTTGTCCATCCTTGGCCGCATAGAGTTGAACCACTCGTCCCCGTTTCCACTTCTCCCGGGGAGCAGTCTCATCCATTATGATGACCAAATCGTTTAATTTCACTGGATCTGTCTTGTCATGCCATTTGCTACGGCACATCAGTTGCGGCAGATATTCCGCTATCCACCTCTTCCAAAGGCGCCCAGACAAGCGCAGCAACCCATCGCTTTCCAAATACGGCGATTGCTTGAATATGGAACTGTCTTTTTTATCGACTGTTCCTTCTTCAACAAGGTGACTTCATCAGAAAATATTTCGTTTTAAATCATTTTGCATAGCATGTAGTCCGCCTCTTCCAACTCCGTTGGTGATAAGGCTCCTCTGTATTCTGGTGTCTTCTGTGATCCATGATTCAGTCAAATTTCCTTCGCTCTTAGTACACATGCAACGACTCGTATAAGCTTAAAAGGAAGAAAACTTTGCAATATCGATAAAGGGCACATTTATATGACATTTCAGAACCGTTTTTGTTAAGACTTCCTCTTCCAGTGGTTCAGTAGACAACAATGTACTCATCTTTGGCCATTCGTTTGGCGAAGTCTTTAAAAATGCTGGTCCAGATAGCCACTTGCTGCGATGACTTATTTTTGGAACCCTCACTTGACGAGTTGCAGTGTCTGCTGGGTTTTCGGTAGTCGGTACCCACCTCCACTGTTCCACACCAGTAGTAGCCAATAATTCTGTGACCCTGTGAGCTACATATGGTTTAAATTTACGTTCTTTCGATTGAATCCATTGTAGTACTGTCTTTGAATCGCTCCAAAAAACCGTTTTGCTTAGTTCCAGATGTTGATACTTTTTCAGTAGTTTGTACAAACGTACGCCTAATACTGCGGCCTGCAGTTCCAGACGGGGTATCGACAATGGCTTTGCAGGTGCCAGACGTGTTTTTCCCATCACAAAGGAAACATCGATGTCATCATGACACATTATACGAACGTAGGCGACTGCGGCAAATGCAGACTGACTCGCGTCCACAAAGATATGTAACTCTATGTAGTTGCTGTTAATCAATTTGCTCGAAAAGCAACGGGGTATTTTAAAATTATGCATTTCCTGCAAGGACATCCACCAGCAATTCCATTCTTGTTGTAACTCGAGCGGTAGAACTTCGTCCCACTCCAAATGGTGACTCCAAGTTTTTTGTATCAGAATCTTTGCGTATATATGAAAGTCCGCCAGTAAGCCGAATGGGTCATAAACGGCCATAACGATACCTAGTAGTTCTCTTTTGGTTGGCACGCGCTTACCTTGCATTACTTCAGAGGCTATTCGATGGAATTTGGTTTGAATTGGAAGGTATCATCTGTGGTGTTCCAGTACATTCCAAGAATCTTGTCACTGGCTCCTGATCCTTCCATGCTAAGTAAACATTGGCCACTTGTGGATCCGTTCATGATTTCCAGTAATTTATCCGAATTCGAAACAAAGTTACGAAGTTCGAAACCTCCGCCCAGATGTATTTTCACGATTTCCTGACAGACCAATATGGCTTTTTCCTCGTTATTGAAACTGATAACCAAGTCATCTACGTAATGGTTTTTACGAACGGCATCAACAGCTTCGGGCATCTCGTTCCTGTATTTTTCTGCATTTCGATTCTTGATGTATTCTGCACAATATGGTGAACACACCGCTCCAAATATCAGTGACGTCATTGCGAAATGTTGTATGGGTTGAGAGGTATCACCGTCACGCCAAAGAAACCGTTGTGCATGCTGATCCCTCAGGACGGATTTGAATTTGAGAAAACATCTCTTTAATATCAGCTGCTACTCCGATTATGCCTTCTCTGAACTGTAATAATATTGAAATGAGTGGATTAGTTTGTTCAGGACCCTTTAACAATACAGAGTTAAGCGAAACTCCATCAACTGCTGCAGCAGCATCGAAAACAATCCGCAATTTATCCGGTTTATGTATGGTCTCCACAGAAAAATGAGGAAGATACCAAGTTTTTTGTGAACTGTCACAAATCTCGTCTGGAGTTAATTTTCTGGCATATCTCTTGTCTAAATATTTATTCATCTCTCTTTTGTACTTTGCGGCGTACTCTGAATTACGGCACATCTTCCTCTCTATACCTAATAGTCGGTTTTCTGCCATTTTGTAACTGCTCGGTAAAAATGCATTTTCTTTCCAGAGAAGTCCTATCTGAAAATGATCTTCTAGCTTTTGGGTGGTTTCCAAGAGAATTTTCCTAGCTCGGACATCGTCATCAGACTCAATTACTGGCAAATCATTGGTACCGAAATGCTCAGTTGCAAAATACTCCTTTACCAAATCATGTAAACCATCTGCTTTAACGTGCATCACAAAGGAATTCGTACATTTGTCCGTGGAAGGACCATAAGCCAACCAGCCCAACTTTGTCCTAATTGCAACAGGTTGTGTAATACCATCTCCAATAACAGTTTTAGTTATTCCCAAATGCACATTATCTAGACCAATTAATATACCTGGTTTGGCATTCTCATACTCAGCAATAGGTAGATTTCTTAAATGCTTATGCTGACTCTTATAAAATGACTGAGCTGGTAAGTTCAAATTCCGCACTGTCTGTGCTCCCTTCAGGCTAAATCGATTTGTATTTTTGATATCAGACATTTCAAACCCGACCTTTTTTGACATTTCTGTAACTACCTTTTTGTCATACCATTGCAAATTTAAAGGTTGCTGATGACCTCTCAGACCTAACTTATTTGCGATCTCTTCTTCCAGTAATGTTATGGCACTGCCTTCGTCAAACATAGCAAATGTTTCGTATTTACCATTTGGGCCATACAGTATAACTGGAATTATTTTGAATAATTGTTTTACTTTTTCGACAACTGCACTACAAGTTAGCAGATGTGTTGCTTGCTCAGATATTTGACCTTGATTCTGAACCCTGTTAGACTGTACCATGGGCAAAGAGTTGTGCAGTGTTTTGTGATGGACACGCGTACACCCACCAATTCCACATATGGCTTTTGCTACACAATTGGACATACTATGTCCCTTTGAAAGACATGAAAAACAAAGTCGATTGGACTTGACAATATCCCAACGACCAGCAATGTCCGTGTTGTCACACCATACCTTACATTGGCTAACATGATGATTTTTATCACATAATAGACATTTGGACTCAACTTGATTGGTAGTTAAAACCGATTTTATACTCTTCTGTTTACTTGGGTTTTCGGATATAGGTAGTCGACCAACAACTCTTGCAAATCGGCTCAACCATAATGAAAACTCGCTCACTGATGGAAACACTTCCAACAAGTCTGCATGCCGAATCCAGTCCATTTGGGCATCGATTGGCAACTTACTTACAATTTCATCAAGGAGGGTTGGATTTTCCAGATGTTGGTTACAACCAGCGGCAGACAAAAGGCTACTATGCTTCGAACTTTTGTGGATAAATTAATTACCTGATCGAGTCTGCTGAATGAAATCTTTGGAAATTCTTTTATTTTCATTAATTGAGATCGAACAAGTAGTTCTGGGCGCCCAAAGCGAAACTCCAACTCATCTATAACAGTTGGTACACTCAGGATATATCAACATGGCCTCCACTGCATCCCTTGCTTCTCCAACCAAACATTTTTGCAAACGTATTAAATTTTGACGGTTGCTATATTTAAACTCTTTGGTTGTGTCTTTGTAGTTGGCTATGAACAACGGCCATTGTTCTGCTGCTCCAGAAAACTTTGGCAAGTCATATATTTTAACAGGACCTTGGACAAAGTTTGCGACTGCCTGTAAAGATGTAGAATCTGTATTTTCGTTACCTGTGGTCCCATCAGATATGTCGTCAATTGGCGGTTTGATAGATTTTGAATTACATGGCTGTGTATCTTGACCATTATTTCTCACTCGTTGGGTTATGTTCGCTATGTCTCTTTGATTTCTATTTACTGCCGAGGTTAGTTCTTTTAGACCAACCAAAATGGCAGCAATGTCTTCGTTCATTTTATTACTTCTTTCAACCATTGTTGTTTCACTTTCCTCGTCGGAACTCATTTCGTTTGCTTTTGATCTCAAATTATATCTGTTCATCAACACGTCGGAACTAGTTCATATACTAAGTGGCGTTTAATTAGCGTGCACCAATGACAACCTTTTGGGAGTATTTTATTTGCCTATGGCTAGCTATGCTCCTGCTCACAGCCGTGTTGGTTAGTCAAGTGGTTGCAACGAAATTAAAAACTTATTAAATGTCTTTTGTTTGGCTCACAAAATTATTTGCATCTGGCAATGCTGTCTTTTCACTTTTCACTATGCATTGTTTCACTACACTCTCGTACATACATGCAAATAAATGTATATGTACATGTGGCGTCTCTCACATTGGCGTGTCTCGATTTGGCGGCTTTTTGCATTTGGCGATATGCATGTCCCAAGTATGTGTCCCTATGAATCTTGACGACTATATACCAGTTGACATCTGCGTATATATTTGATTCATACTTTTCTTTTCCACTAGATCACTATTGCCAATTCACATATACACTCATTGCGCGTAATTCTCCTATCTCGTTTCTGATGAAATTCCTTATCCAATTTTTTGGCGAGTCTTTCATACGCCTTCTTTCTCACACACACACACTTAATCGGTCGCAGAGCTCAAATTGAAAACACGAAATTGAAAAATGTAGATTCGTCGACTTTAGTTTTGGTTAAATATATTGTACTTTATTAAATAATATTGTATTTCATTGTTTTCAAGTTTTGTCAAGTTTCTAGTCAAATTTCAATTTTTGAGCGCGCGCGAGCCGCGGAGGCGTTTCAATTTCGTTTTTTCTCGGCGGCCGATCAATTCCAAACTGACGCCTATTCTCCAGAGTGCCCGTATCTTCTTTTTGCAAAAATGATAAACGATTACAACTAAATACTTTTTTTACATTTGGGTGGACCTGCTGGATCATTTGTTTGAATGTATAAGCAGCAAGTTCGGCTTTATTTGATATATTTTGTCTTTAGAATGCTTTTTTAGGCATTGTACACCTATAATAGCATTAGCTTCAGCTGGCTTTCCCTGCTCTTAGAACCCAAAGTTTTTTATTTAGGCGTTTGTTGGCGCCTTGATGCACGCTTTCTTATTGTTTTCAATTTTATAGGAAATCAAATCGTTAAAGCTAAAATTTATTAAATACATTTTTACCCCATTTTTTTGCACAACATTTCCACTGCCTCTTGTGTGTTTGCCACGCCCTTTTTGTACAGAGGGAGAAAAATAAAAATTATGCACATAAATTCAAACGCTTGGGAGCAGTCGTCGTCGTAGTTGTCGACATCCTCGCTGTAAACATTTGCGACGTTATTTGGCATTGGATGCCATAGAATTTGCCTTGTTTTCCTTACAGTTTTTCCTTTTTCTTTTCCTCCTTCGTAATTTTTTCTATTTTTTTTTGTTTTTGTTGTTTTGCTTACTCATTGCCTGGCATTTCGAAACGCCTTTGTTGGATATTCTAACGTAGCTTAGTCATGTTTTTATTTCCTTGCTATTTGTATTTCATAATTTTGTTTCTTCGTTTTGTTTTGAGAATAAATTAGCTTAACGTTGACATTTTAAATTTGAGCATTTGAAATAAATTTGAAATATAAGGGACGGAGGGAAACATTTTCTAGTTGTTATCATAGACGGCAAATAAGTGTCAACACTTTTTTCAATTCAATCAGCTTACTAACAAAGCAGAAAAAACGAAAAACAAACGGTCTCTCACTTCTCTGTCTGTCTGCCAATAACAACTTAAAGCAGAGGCGGCCAAATGGAATGGACAAAAAACTGCGCTTGTGTTGTTGAAGAAGAGAGCTCTCTCCAGACAACAGACGTTTTAATTGCAATGCAGTGTTCACCGATTCACATAACCATTAACTTCAGCCTGCGTTTGCATAAAAACACGACTGACTTCGGCTCATATGAGCTGTGGATGGCCGCCTCTGACTCAAAAAGAGCAATTTCGAAACAACTGTTGTATACCAACCACGCATACATAAGCAAAAGACACTTTCGATAAAACGGTCAGAGAGAGCCATGGGCAAAAGAGAAACGAATAAGTCGCTCTTTGGTTGAGCTCATCTTCTATTGAGCAAAAACAGAATTGAATGTGTCTTTTCGCTCCCTCTTTTCGTTGTGTCCTAAACAAAACTGTTTTTTGCAGAAATTTTAAAAGTTTTGAGTCGAAAAGTCGAGTCGATATGGTCAAGTCATACTAGGACGGGAACTATAATATTTAATGCTTCTTTTTTCATGTCGCTTTTTATTCTTTTTGTCTTCTTTTATATAAACAGAGCAACGTCACAATGTTTATATGAACCAGATGATTCCGATGAATCAATGGTTCTGTAACTGGCTCATTTGAGCTTCTCAGGCATGAGTTAAAGCGAAACTGAGTTGCTTAGATCAGTTTAGGTCTGACTAAAACTCATCTGAGTGATCAGTTCGTAGAAATAGAGCTTAAGATTGAAAATTTCAACGTTTTCTTTCAAGGTTTAAGGTTCGCGTGATTGGGGTTTGGCAAATAGTTGGTTTTGGTTCGGTTCAAAACCCTGAAATAAAATCTTTCATCACAGAATTCATCACAGACTTCCCCCTTCTTAATTTCCCAATTTTTGCACATTTGCTAAAATTAAAATTGCCACACGACATTGATTTGTCAGCGCCTTTAATTCTCAGTGCTTGGTGGAGTCATTTCATTTGCTATTTTGTTTGACTTCTTTGACTTCAAATCCCCAACCCGCTGCTCTGTCTTTCTCCTCTTCTTTCACTCTTTTACAGTTTCCGTTAATGTTCTTTGGTATTTATCCAGCTGTTAATTGTAAACTGAGCTGATGCTGCTGCTGCTTCGGCTGCTCCCCAACAGTCACATCTCTTGCGTTTACTTTTGGGGGCACTTTTTAACTATTTTTATATCTTGGAAAGGGAAATATGTTTTCCCCCCCGAGTACTCAAAGTCAAAGTTTGATGACCTTCAGGGAAAATGTCTTGCTCTCTGTTTCTGTGTGTGTGTGTGTGTCGTTTGCCCTTTTCCAACATGTTTGCTTTTGATTTGGAACTGTGTAAACAAAACATGGGCTTTGAGTGATTGAAAAAGATTCTTTCCCTTCTTTTTTTTCTTTAATTCATATCTAGATGAATTTTTCCTCTAAATTAGTTCAAATAACAAGAAATACATTTCCAACTCAATTTTCTATTTAACAAAGAATCTTTTTCTTTTTCTTTTGGGAACAAAAGCAATAATCCCTTTTTCATGGCAAGCAAGCAACCTGCTGAGAGGCCGATGTGAAATTTTTTTATTTTTCTTTTATTTTATTTGCAGCGGCAGTTTTCTGGTTCTTTTGCTGTGTTATTCCTGGAAAGGAATTTGTCATGGTTTTACTTATGTGAGTGAATGTGTGGGTGGGTGGGCGGTCAGGCAAACAGGGATGGGTTTTGTCATGGAACATTTTTGAAATGATAACATTTCTCTTCTTACACAGTTTTTTTTCTTCAACCTAGTGAATTTTGACAAATAAAGAAAAATGTGAAAAAGTAAACAGGTTCAGAAATGCATGTTACGATTTGGATTCATAGACAAGTTTTGGCTTCTGATTTACAAATTCAGCCCTGTAAGGACACACAATCTTTCGTTGACCTGTAAGGTATACAAATCTTAACAAGTATATCCAGACACTCTTGGTCCTGGGGGTAAATGAGAGTTGTATGCAGAGCTCGCAAATAACTGTTGACCGTTTATTGTTGTCCAACAATAACTGTTATATACGGACCCTTTGAGCAAAGAGTCAGAGATGAACCGTTCACATCGTCTCTTGAATAAATCGGTCTGCGCTCAGAGAACAAACAGTTTTATTGTTGCCCTTTTGCTCTGCTCATTCGCAGACCGTTTGAACGCGAGCGAAGAAAATAAAAGTCTTTTGCATTTGTGTGCGTGTGTGTGCGAATAAAGCGTTCTCAAAAAAAAAAAAAAGAGCGTTTACGCTGAGCCTTTCATTTTTTTGCTCATCTGCTGACTGTTAATGTGCGAGCGCTCAGCCGGATCGCTCTCTGTAAGTTGTTTTTGAATGAGCACAACTAGAATAGCTCAACTGAGAATAGTCAACTGAAAACCAAAACAAAGCGAAACGAAGTGTTCTGCTCAGAGAGAGAGGGAACGAGGGATGTTTTTGTCGGTTATGTTAGTGCGCAGACCGCAAAGTGATAAACGGTCACGTTATTTAAGATTGGTTGTTTGCGAGCTCTAGTTGTATCAAAAAGACTAACTTAAGCTCTTAATAAAGAGACAAGTTAATGGAAAAATATTTATATATTTTAAAACTAGAGTTTTTTTGCATTTGACCCACACCTGATTTGTAAACGAGGGCTTTTTTCGGATTTTCTCTTTTTGAATAACACACTATTTACACGGTTTTCTATTTACACACGCTTTTACTGCGCTATCACTTCGGCTTCTATATTTACAATGTCTCTATACGGTTGGTCTACACGGTTTCTAATGTCTACCGCATCACGGTGTGACCATAATTCAATTTCTCAAAAATACCTTAACACTACAAAAATTTATTTAGTAAAGGAGTTTGGATCCATCACAATGCCGAATTCAACTTTCACCTCGGAGAAAAACTAAAATATGCTAAAGTAGCGATAAATATTACTTGGAGAACGATATTTGCAAAAAAGAGGTTTCTACCAGCACAAAGTACGGAAGCTGTTTAATGCCGCAGTGTGAGAAATAATGTGTTCTATGACGATCCACGCTAATCTTCGTGAACTTCTTAAAATAATTTCGCCTACCAACAACAGACACCGAACAGAATGCTACTGGAGACCAGATTATCCTTGCTTCTTCATTTATTCTTGTTCCTCGAGACCTAAACGACCGACCGTTCTGTGGTCCCAGCGGTTAGTGTGCTGGACTGCTGGGCGGGAGGTCGTGGCCTTCGATCCCCGCTTCGAACATCTAATAAAAAAATTTTTTTTTTCTTTGGGAAAATCTTTTTACACATCCGTCACCTTTACCAGCTATTGGCGCCAGCTGTGAAGTATACTAGCCATGAAAAAGCAATTTCTTAAACTTTTTTAACGCACACATGAAAGATAAAGACGCGGGCGTTGGCCCCTTGAGGATTGCTTTTTAAAAGAACGACTACAATGTTTCAGAGAGTGATCACGAAGTTTGACTGAATATAACGCAACATGATAAACTTGAGCTAGGAACATCACAATTAAAATAGATGCAGCATATAGGATGCAATTTATTAAAGAGTCCAGGAGTAGCTCAGAGCGATTGATTTATAGGCAACTGCACTACAACCTGGGATAGAATAACTGATTCTCCGATGAGTTTTCCCATTGAAGAAATAAGAAGTGTCTTTATGGCCAGAAGTGAAATATTCCTACATGTTCTTAATTCCACCAAACCTTCGAAAAAGTTCTTCGTTTTGAAAAGTAATTGCCAAATTACATAAAGATAATAAATTTTTTTTAGATTCTGTGATCAGTTTGGAAATTGTTAGTGAAATTTAATTTGCATTCTAGTCTTTAAATAATTTTTTTAAAGAATTATTTTGTTTAATGTGTCCAGATGAAGGCTGTGCAAACGATAACTAAGAGTGAAACGTAAAAGTCAGCCTCTCTCATTTCCTACTGTTCCATTTTCGATCGTTTCGCTTGAAATTCTGGCTTCTATCTTGTGTGTCTAGTGCAGTGGTGCCCAAAATGCCAAAAGCCTATCCCATGGGATAGGAACTCATAATTCTGCCGGCGTCGCAGCTGACACACGCATAGAAAGAAGAGAGAGAAGAGAAAAGGTAACGTGTGCTCTACAAGTTTTCTTTGCTCCCGAGGCTTGTCGTTTCTCATGACGTTTACTTCGTGTTTCGCTGTACGCATTATAGTATGAGTTTGGGCCCCACTACTGTTTTTTTTTTTATATAGAAAATATGCGAAATGAAACAACAACAGCATCCGTTCATTTACTTTTCAAAAAATAGTGAAATTGAGAACATGCCTGATTAAACTTGAATTTTATTCCAAATGTCACGAGTAATGACACAAACTGCCCTCTGTGCAACTGGAGGGATTAAGAAAATGTCATCCATTTCAGTGAAGGTTGCACTATTCTGAGGGTACCCTTTTTCCGCACGAAAAAGTAAAACAACTGTCAACGCTAAAGAGTAGAAATAGAATCTAAAAGGCATAATTTTTAAAATAATATTTTGTTCAAGACTTCACCACGATCCTAGTGTTTAGTTAGAAGACATAAACTGGATGAAAGGCTGTCGCATTTTGGACCCCCTGAGAATGTTCAAACTTGAACATGAGACTCGACCACGGTCCTAACGTTGAGTTAGAGGACATTTACAGTACTAGCACCGGTAAAGGCTGTCACATTATGGACCCCCGGAATGTTCAAACTTGAACTGAGACTCACCCCGATCCTAACTCACTTTTTGTAATAGCATTAAATATTAACGATCTTCTCCATACTTAGATTTATATAAATTTTTGTTATTCTATTTACAAAAACAAGAAGAAATAAAAACACCAACTAAAATATCGATTCTTCTATATAAACATACCCACATCATGGTGGTAATTTTCAAATAATTCCAAAGGCTACAATACTTTTCTTGAAATGTGGCTAATTTACCATTATATCCCCCCTTTATTGTGGGAGTCCTGTTCCCCTCTACTAATTCCTTTGTTTTCTCTCTATTTAGTTTTTTAATTAAAGCCAACCACCAACCTCAAATTCCTGACTGGCTCGCCTAAAAATAGTTAGCTCTTCTTCTCTCTGTCTCTCATTTATACCATGTGTGTGTGTGTGTGTGTGTGCCGCCTGCTTGCCTCGCCTTTTGCCAATATTGTTTTATAGCCATACAATATTACCATTAGATAAATTGCCTTTTGGACTGGGCTTGGGGGCCAGCAGGAGCCGCCTTGTCCACGTTTCAAATTACTTTCTTTATTGATTTCTTCTATGACTCGCATTGTCCGCTATTTTTACTACTCTACATGCATTCCAAATTCCATAGTTTTTCCTCCCCACACACACACACACACACTTGTGAAATGTGATGCTGCTGCATTTTGACTCTTGGAACCAAACACTTTGTCGACACTTCACATCATCATCATGATGCATTTTCCCCTCCCACATTTTCATCTCTAGAATTCTGTAGCTGCTTCTTCTTGAAAAAACTTCAATTTTATGACGCATTTTTTATTTGAAAATTTAATGCATTTTGTTGTTGAGTGACTTTTATGGTTGTGTTGTGTCCAGTGATTGGCTTATTAAATTTTTGTTTTGGGTAGTGGTGGGGGGGAGGGGGAGGAATGGAAAAATTGTATGGGTAAATTGTCTCTCAGCGTTTGAACTTTTCTAAAAAAGCAATTATTTATGAGTGAAACAAGCAGTATTGACATAATAAAGTTTTCGATAGCATTGAACTTACTTAGAATTTGAATTATTTACAGTGGGGAATTGAAGAACTTACCTAGAAAAGAAAGAAAGAAAAAGAAAATAATTAGTATTAAGAAAAACTAAATAAACTTTGGTTTATAAATATTTAGTTGGTTTAGTCATTCCCTGGAATCAAAGAGAGATATATAATACCGTGTTTCATAGTATAAACGAGGTTTTTCTCGGTTTTTAAGCTTTTATTTACACAGCTTTACTGTTTACACGCGGGTTTGTAATTACAATGTCAATACGGGGGCTGTCTGTCTGTTCTTGGTTTGTCGATAAGGGTTGTTTTGTCTGTCTGTCAGCGTCTCTTCACTACTTCGTACTCTACAGTGTGACCATCAAACTATTACCATATCATAACACTAAAATATATTTCTAATTACTGCTGAACCCCCTTGTTAGATTTTAAGGCCCACCGCTTTCCTTTGTTCTCTCATTTGCATTTAAATACGGTCATTATAATTGTGTGAGTATCAATCAGTGCCACCAAAAGGATACTTTCAAGGTCTGCAGCAATGGATCACTAAAAATATACACACCATTTGTAACCAATACTTCGCAGAGGTCATTTTTTGGGGGCATGTCGACATTTGCCTTTGTATATAAAATATGCTACCATCTTAATTTGCCAGTTTGCTTTTAAATCAATGAACCTTTTTGCTCACAAACCCTAAGCAGGTGCAACCTAACCACCTAGTTTATTTTGCGCAAACAAAAGCGATTTTTTTTTTTTTTGGTACATACACAAAATCTTCAGTCGTTCGTGCCGAACAATGCAAAAAGGAACCAAAAAGGGAAGAGCGCGCTCAAATTACGATACAAAGGAGAACCTCAGGCAGCTCAGATCAATGGCATAACAGGATATTTTTTTGCTGCCGTTGCTGCTGCTGTTACTCAAGTACCTGTTCGAGACAAGTGTCCTCTGATCCTGAGCATCAGTTTTGCAGCTGTCTGGTTTCGTTTGGGAATATTTCAGATATTGACTAACCACACCAGCTACAACAACAACAACAACACTTAAAAGCGGGGCAGATGGTCTGAGATAAAAGGCATTGATAAGTGCGGTTAGTTAACAGTAATGATAATGCATACCAAAAACATTTGAATCATACGAGTCGAAAGTGCAATTAATTCATTTTCTCGCAGCCGTATAAAGGCCTTTACACTTCTCAAACATCCGCCGAGCTGATTTTACATCTTCTAAAGACTAAAATATAACAGAGTAAATTTCAAATATTTTTAGAAGATGAAAATTTAAAAAATTTTATTAATTCTTTGGAAAAATAAATATTAAATTACATAATAGTTGTTTTTAAAAAAAAAAAATATCCTTTGGGTTTTTGGGGAAAAAATCCGAAGAAAGTCTGTCAAGTCCAACAGTACCTTTCAAAGTTTCAAAGTAAATAATCTGTGTAAAGTGGTGCCCATTGTCGTTACGATAAGAATTTGAATCAAAAAATTAAACAAAGTTGCAATTGCCGCACAATGTTACTTCTTATTCTGTGTTTGCTGGCGGCGAACTTTTTGGCGTACACTTGGTTGAGTAATTATTTGTAATAAATTCGTAAATATGCCAAGTGGGCCAGTGCTGTCAGATGTCGAGATGTTAAAAGTGAGAATTGCTTATTTCGTGAAAATTTTCTAAAGAATTGGTCGCTCCGACAAAGTTGTAGGAAAAATCGAATTGAATATGGAAAAAAAAACAAGGAAGACGTAAGCCGAAGATAATTCAGAGTGACCAGCGCCGATTAGTGAGTGATGAAAGCAATTCATAAAAGACCGCTAATGCGTTAGCGGCTGAATGTGGCCTAAAGTTACGCTGGCCGTTGCACGGCATTTAATGAAATCTGAAAACATAGTGCTACGAATATTTAAGGTGGCAGTAAGGTTACTGGATCGCCATAAAGAAGACCGAATGAAATTCGCCAGAGATAGCATGGGAGCTAACTGGTCAAAAAATAAAAAGTTTTTTATAGAGCAATGCAAATATTAATTTATCTTTTTAGATAATTTTCTCGGATGGGAAACAGTTTAATTTGGACGGTCCTGTTGGGTTTTCGCACTATTAGAGGGATTTGAGGAAGAAACCCCTGAATTTTTCTAAGGTAGTTTTCAGAAGGATCATTGATGGTTTGGGCAGCGCTTTGTGAGTGTGGATGCTGGAAGCTGCCATTTTCAAGCACTTATATCAACTCAAGGGAGTACGTGGACATTTTGCAAATGAATTTATTGCCTTTTCTTCGCGGTCGAAAACGTCAAAAGTTCATTTTGCAACAGGACAACGCATAAATACACGGCAAGAATGCAATAATGTTCGGTTTTTGGAGTGGGCCGCGTGCTCCCCCGGACAAGAATCCGATAAAAAACCTGTGAGCGTTGCTGGTCCGAACGATTTATGCTCAACGCCCTAAGTACAATAAGTACTATTGTACTAAGGACCTCAAATTGGCAATAATTAAGACATAAGAAGAACTGTCCCTTAGTGATTTAAAAATCCTCGTAGACAGTATGCCGAATAGGATCTATGAGTTAACTAGTGTTAAAGGAGGTTACACTCCATTATAACAGTGTATAAAAATATATTAATTAGTTAACATTTTTCTATAAATTATTCTCTCATATTTAACGCTCTTTCAAACGATAATCGCAAAGTTTTTCTACCTCTACTCTTTCTATGCGTACACTGAAAAAACAAGGTGCCCGCTATAGTAGTGCTCAGAGTTTATAGCTTCGAAAAAAATTTGCAATTGCATTTATTTTACTTTTCAAAATATAGTTAAATTCTCCCTTCGTGTGTAATTCGATATACTTCAGGTCTGTTAGGCTTGAACCTGAAATTTTGTGTTTCAATGTTTCCCTGTTCAAAAAAAGCGTTTGCATTAATTTAAAGCATTGCAAAAGTGGTTTAAAGCCATATTGAAAAAATATTAATGATATTCGGCATTCGCAATTTTCCGAAAGTGTGGAATTGTTTTTTTTCAAAAAAGTTTTTCGTTGAGAAAAGTAATGCGCACACATGCAGCTGAAAGATGAACTGACGGCAGAGCCGAAAGCTTTACTGACAACAGAATTCGATTCATCACATCTACAATTTCGAAGGTGCGCACACATGTGGCTGATCTGAGCTTTTAGCTTATACATTTTATTCTTGCTAGCAACATGGTATCTCCTCGATTGCGAAAATGTACATGACAAGTTTTTATAAATATGCGAGTAACTTAGAAAATAATGGGCGGATTGACTTGAAATTTTCTGTTTGTACATTAAATATATGCGAAAAACCTAAAATCGATTTTATATATATATTTACTATTTAATAAAATTGAAAATCGCATCAGCGAGCAGAAATAAAAACAACATGTTTGTTCATTCAAACAAAGCTGAACTTACGGCTGAATTAAAATGTTCAATTAAGCGCATAGTGTGCGCACTTCAATACACGTAGTGTGTTTGTTTATCGAAAGCTTAAAGCTCTGACTAAAGACCGACCGTCAGTTCCAGTTATGCAATTTTTTTAAAATGTAAGTGAATTATTTGAGATGTCAGTCTTTATTTATTTAAAAGATTTTTTTTTTTTTTTTTTTGTGTGGGTTGGTTTAAATTTTTTTAAATTTCCTCCTACGCGTTTCCGGACATTTTGCGCCTTCATCAGGGAGCCTGCATTTATTTGTTTACATTAATATACAAACAAACATTACAATGAATTTTATACATACATATATCACCTGTTCCCTATACCACCGTCGTTACTTTTGTTAATTTGTAATTTGTCTTATGGTCCCATTGTATTTCTTTCGTTTTGTCAAATGTTTGATTTTCTTGTTATTTTCTCCCGCGATCGCCGCAGCGTACATGTAGTTTATTTGGTCCACGTCGTCTTTTTTTAGCCCGCTCTCCCCGTTGTTGAATCCGAAGACTTTCCAGTGTCAGTCTTGTTCTCTCTCTCTTTCTTTTCTATGTCCAGCACTTTAACATTATTGAAATCAGCTGAGTGTCCAGATGTTGTCAAGTGTTGCGCTATCGCTGTGGTTGTTTTGTTGTTTTTCGCATCTCCTTTATGCTCCGCTATCCAATGTATACGCCGTCGCAAGCCTCTCCTTCTTTTCCCTTACATGCTATTTCGTACACAACGTTCTGTTGTTGTTCTTTCGCTATTTTGTCTTTTGTGTTCGTAAACAGTTTCCTTGTGTTTGTGTGGGCTTTGTTAGATTTGAATGTTGTCTTGGTATTATTTTTGCAATTGTCCGTTTAAATGTTAATTTAATCGCTCTTGTCTCTGTTGTCGGGTTCATTGATCTTTGTTTGGGTGGTGTTTGTTATTAGTCTTTCAATCAGCTCATCAACCCATATCCAGAATTTGGTATTGTACAGCCAAATCGAAAAATTGTTCATAGCCTATGAAATTTGATTTTTACGTATTTCGATAGCAAACCAAAAGTGGTTTAAAAACGGTTTTGAGGCATATCTCAGAAATTAATCATGGAATGTGTTGGATATTTTCCTAGCTTACAAAGGCTAGGAAACCAGTTTAAATGGGTTTAAAAGTGTTCACATATCAGCAACTAAGTTTTTGCAGTTTTCAAAAGAGTTTACCGAAACAGTTTGAACCTGAAAATTAATGTGTAAGTTATGGAGCTTGCAAAAAGTACCGAACCACTTATAAACGGTTCAAAATTGTTAGAAATTTGATGTGTAAGTTGGCTATAAAGAGATATTTTTCCGGCACACAAACAAGTTTGCACCATTTCCAGACAAGAAGCTAAAAACTTGAAATTTTGTGTAAAGATTGGTTTCATGGAGTAAGGTTTTTAACCGTCTGAAAAACCAGTTCAAAAGTGCAACCCAGACTTTTAGACAAATCTCAATAAGATTCAAAAACGGTATGACATTTTTACTAATTTTGTATAAGAAAAAAAAAAGAACATAGCCAGCCGGATATTTATTTTTTTTATAAATTCTGAGAACGAAATTTGATATAACATAAAAGCAAACTGCAACAAAATCTTGAATTAGATCTTAACACAACATTTCCGTTTTCATGATAATTTCTTTGATTGCATAATTCTGAATAAACCAAATTAAACCATACACTTGACATCATATAGCAGGTACAACCCATAAATATTGCTCATCTCCAATGGCAACAATGTTGCTGTTGTTGTACTCTCTGGCAGGCACGCATGCGCCTCAACTTGGACGCAACGTTCATTGCACCCAAAACAACAACAACAAAAAGTATATAAAAAAAATAACAAAAAAAGAAGAATGAAATTTTTGAGAGAACCGGATGGTCGTCTGACCGAGACCCAAACCTAAAGTCCACTGTGTTGTGTTCATCGTTTGTGCAGTTTTCTGTGTGTTTTTTTTCTCGTGCCTTGCGGGAGCTCTCCAACCTATCCCAAGTTGAGTTTTGACACGCATCAAGCCAATGTGTTTAGGTATGTGTACGGATGGGTATGAGCTCATCTCCTCCTCCTCCTCCTCCTCCAGGCAACAGGGTAGTTTAAATATTTTTAATTGAACTTTTGCCTGGCAAGAAGCAAAACAACTTTTTTGAAAAAATACCGCAGAGTGGGGGGAAAAATGTGGGCAGGGGCATTGCGGTTATTGATTAGATAGATAGTACAAGCTCTAACCCAAGATATATGTGTATATATACAGTTAGCATACTATAATTTGCTTGTTAGATGAGTCACAGGGTCGTCGAGCTAATTACGAGAGGAATGCTGGCTGCTAAGTGGAGGGTCACATAGGTTGGTAGGTGGGTGAGTGAGAGAGAGTTTTTAATAAACAATTGTGGCTTGGTTCAAGATTTAAAAATGGACTAAAGGCATTAAACGACAAATATATTAAATTAGAAAATACAATAAAGGCCAAATCTTAATTTCTTTGCCTTTTAAAACCATTTATTTAGCATGTAAACTTTAATGAAAATTGGCAACAATACAAATGTCGTCTGTTCTCTGACACAGAGCCAAGGCAACCGCACACACACAATGTAAAGGGGTATACAACCTTTTTGTGTACGAGGAAATCAAGATCATACATCAATAATGACAGTTGACAATGAAGCTTGCCTCTCCATCTCTCTCTCTCTCCTTCTCTGTTCCTGTCCCTGTCTCAGGTCTGACTCAAAAAAATGCAAAATTATTTTTAAACATGAAATGTAAAAAAGTAATAAGAAAAAAATGCAACCAAAGGTGAATTACCTTTTGGGTTAGTATGTGCTACATACTCCTCATTTGTCATCCAACATTAGGCGATGGAAGGCCTTAGCAATAGTAGAAGATGAAAAGACAAACAGGCAGACGACATTTGAAAGTGCCACAATTAACGCATCTGTCTAATTATCTCTCGTTGACAAGAAGAGGCTGTAAGAAGCTGCAGAAGCCGGAGCCCAGTTGGTTGGCGCCAGGCAATGCAGGCAACATTTCCAAGTACATTTGGCAAATGTTTAACAATGAGACGTTGTCAGGCAGCAATTACCACTGCTGCAGCAGCATCAGGCAGATAGACTTTGTAGAATTTTAATTGAAATGTCAAAAGCATTTAGTGGGCAAACACGATGATGCAGCGCAAAATTGCCATGAGGAGAGAGCGAGAATTTTAATCGCCATTATTGGGGTTAGCAAAATATGTTAAACTGTCAGATTAGAAGTTACGTTTTAAAGAGAAAAGGCACTTGAATCTACACAGAGGGAAAATGCAATGTTTAGAAAATATGATGACAAATGTTTTAAATGTTTTTGAAATCAGAAAAGTTCAACATAGTCGAAGAAAAGTGGTTCTTGAAGTGAGAACATTGTACAAATGAGTACAATGTTGTGTAGATATAATTAATTTACCAAACACTTTGCTCTCATTGCTTCGGGAGTAACTTTTTGGCAACTGGCGTCCCTCTGTCGCACAAGCAATTGCTTCGCTTCAATGTGGGTTACAAAATTAAAATCCATGACTAACAGTACGAGACTCACTGCAATAACCAAATATACACAGGGAAAATGTGTTTAGAAACCAAGTTGCCTCCAACTCGAAATACGTTAAGCTGCCTTCACACTGTTCGACACATGAGACCTGATATTCCAGTAGGCCTGCATTTCCCTATGAAATTCCATGAATTTGACAAGCTATTCCAATTTAAAACATAACAAAAAAGGATACAATCGTTCTATGCCGGAAGAACACCACGGCGCAGGCCTCTAGAAGTGAAGCTACAAAAGTGCGCAATAGCTTAATGCGCTAGCACGCCATATCAAATGTGGTTTGTTACATGAATAATTCCAGGGTTCAATCCCTGTCAAGCCCGAAACAATAAATTTCTAGTTTTCTGAAAGATTTAAACAAAACAAGTCGGTTAGTCCTTGAAGTTGTTGTTCAGCGATGACTCTATGAAATATGAATAATAGTTGCCTCCCATCTCTTCCAATTTAAAAAGATATGCTCCGTTCCCTATGCCAAAGACTCAAAATGTGAGGATCCGCTTCAAAAAATCCACTTCTTTCCAGTTGTGTTTAAAATGTTTTTGAAAACGGAAAAATATCAACTCAAATCAAGTTCTTGAAAACGGAACAATATAAACTCAATTTGAGTTTTTGCGTCCTCAAAAAATAGTTCTTGAAGTGAGAACGTTCTCGGTTCTTTCGCTCTGTGCAAGTAAAGTGTGAAGCGCTGCAGGAGATTAGGGGTTGTTTTTATACTCGTTACTCGTAGAGTAAAAAGGGAAGGAATCATTTCCGACCATATAAAGTATATATATTCTTGATCAGCATCAACAGTCGAGTCGATATAGCCCTGTCCGTCCGTCTGTCTGTAAGAACTCCTAGGTCTCAGAGACAAAAAGAGCTTTAGCAAATTCGGAATGTAGAGTCCTATTGTCCGCACGCAGATCAAGTTTGTTTCAAATTTTTGCCATTCCCACCTCCGCCCTTACAATAAAAATTTGTGAAATAACTCCCACAAATTTTGTAATATAACCAGTTCACATTTAAATCTAAGATTTATATTCGCAATATCTATAATCCCTGAAATTTTCATCAAGATCGGATATTAAATAGCCGAGTTACAAAAATTTTCATACTTTTCGAATGTCCCTCAACATTTCTTCCCATAAGTAACGGGAAAAACGTTGTATCTTCCACAGTTTTGTAGATAGATGGTTTGTACCTTCTAGAGATAGTTACTAATTAGCATTATGTATTGATTTAAAGATCGGATGAGCGGTTCTCCCACCCTTTCACAACAAACACCGCACAATCTTAGAGAGAGAGAGAAGAGAGAGACTTAGAGATGAGCTCAGCAGCAGCACTGCATTCAGCTCCTACTCCAGCTACAGAGTATGTTATAGTTGGGCTTGATCGACTTTCTCACTTGTTTTCTATAGTTGTTGTAGGACTCTCACAAGGCAGTGGAGTTAGAATCATAACAAAAGTCGGTTTACAACGCTAATGGCAACCGGCACAAAAGTAAAGCAAGAGACATAAAGCCTCCAAAGAATTTCTTAGAGAATCCACACCAACTTATAGATCATCCTTTTAGCCAGACTCTATTGAAGGTTTTGAGAACATTAAAAAACTGCCGCTGAGAAGAATTTTCTCTTTTCTCGACTACCCTGTAGACCTAATCTACTGCGCTGTGACAGCTGCGAAACCAGAAAATTGGTGGTCCAGAATGCCAGGCTCAAAATAGCAAAATAGCATCACAGCAACTGCTTAAAAATCTTGAACAAGTTTGGGTGTAGGCTTATAGAGCGATAGGTGCTCATATAATGTAGGTTTTTGTCGTTTTTCTGCACCTTGAAGGGACCTTGACCCACTTTAAATAGCCGGCATAATAGGAAAAATGCCTCATTTGGTAGTGCTTTAGCCCCCTTTTTGATTCCTCATCTGCGCCTTGATCTTGTCCTCATCAATCGAACGGATTGTACAGGGGGGATCAGAAGCAATACCAATTGGCGATATTTTGACTGCTTTTTCTGTCTGATAGTAGCGCATGGTAAGGTTTTCCAAAGCACGATCTAATAAATGTGCCACATTCTCATCAGAATGAACCCAACTACCGTCAATGCAATGCAGAGAATTTTGTTAGAGGGACTCTTTAATGGTACAATGCTATGGTTTTGATTTAATCAAACTAAACAGAGAGTTGGACACGCCTAAGCCACAGGAGTGTGACAGACTTACATCTAGCAAACTTTCTGTAAAAAATTGTTTGTTTAAAAAGATTGATCAAAATCTTTGAACGATGAGCGATGCAAAATCTTAGGAACTAACTAGGCTCAAAAACACCTGGTTACGAAATGTATCTGCTGTACAAAAAGAAAACTTTTGGATGCAAAACAAGAGCCTCGAGTTCATAATAAATATCACAACAGCCCTTAAATTACAAAAACCCGATGCCTGAAGAGTAATTCTGGCCTGGACATTGTACGGAAATTACCTGCCATTGCCCATAAGAGCAGTTAGGCTACGAGAACAGAAATTGTCTCAAAAGATCACATCAAACTCCTACTGGAAGTGGAAATAAATGCTGAGACAAAGTAAACAAGGCTAGCAACTGGATGCATTTTGTCAACAAAGCTCCATACAGAAGTATTAATTTTCTCAGTATTAAAGCTATCTGGTGTAAATGCGTCTGAAAGAATATGTAAACTTTTCCTGGAACAGGTAAGCAGCTAAGTTAAATCGTACAATTTCTTTCTTCTTTACTCTATCGATTGTTCACACCCTGTTTTTTATGTGTGTATTTTTTTTGTTTGCCATTTGACAACATGGCAAGAATTTTACACGCCCCTCATAAAAACACCAAGTAAGTGCCTGTTTTAGGTAGACAAAAATCATATAAATTTCGGGCTTTCTCTTTCGCCCCCCAACTTAGGGTGTTCCTAAACTAGTTCACCCTGCAACAAAATATTTGGTTTTTTGCCCATAGAAGTTATACACGCAATTTTGTCTACAGCTTCATTTCGCCCTCGCAAAAACACAAACGCACGCACACACACACACACCATTTTAGTTTACTTGAATTGCGTTGTACGGTTCAAGTGAAGCGCAAATGTATCTTTGAGGTTTATGTTGTGTGCAGACTCAGGCTTAGGTATCAAGTAACACAAAGCATGTGAGTGTGTGTGTGTGTGTGTATGCGTGTATCTTGAAATAATTTTCACTTGCTTCTCCCCCTCTTTCCTACGCAAAATGAAAAATAATAGTCAACCAAGTGCCACCAACGAAAACTCGAGAAAATGAAGCTTCAGAACCCAAAAGCAAAATGCATTTAACCGAGCAGGTAGCTTCCCCATAGACTCTGTCTGTGTGCCAAATAAATCATCGTGTGTTGGACGACGGAACCAACTCTTCTGGCTCGTAAAGTACATTGGAAAACTGAAATAGACAAGTCCGGACAGTTGGACATGCCCCAAGCGGGAAGGGAACGCAACAACAACGGCGGCGGCGGCGGTGGCAGCAGACCCCCGGGCGCTCAACTACTTGAACCCGAACCTAATGAAGCCACTATGGGTGACTGGAAACAACAAACTCAGGGCGCGTCGACGTCGGCGGCCACAAGAGAAACTAATTAAGTTTTGCGTCAAACTATTTTCCTGGTGGAAAAAGTGTTGGAAATTAATGCTTATGTGTGTAGGCAAAAAAAAAATAGAAGACTTTTTTCAGGAAAACAAAAATTAAGGTTGAATTTGTATTACTTGGGGGAATAATCGAAGATTACATATTGTGGCAAAATCGAACGATTTTCTGACCCTTGGACAAAGTCAATTTTTCTGATTTATTGGGGGTCCGACGATATTCAAGATTTAATCTCAATTCCTCAAATTAAAATTATGTATAATAAAATTGATTAAATTTTGAACGCATAGAATAAAAAGAGAGCTACTACGACTACAATAAACTGAAGATACTTTCTTTTTCGAATTTTCCCAAAATTTTTTTGGTCCGAATATCGTAAAGAAAATTATAAAAATATTTCAATGAAGGACAAAATATTCGATATTTAAACTCACCTAGGTAAACGAAGGACAATCAGCTACACACAAAGCTTCTATAACATGGCGTGACTGTGGATGTTGGGTTTTTGCTATAAGCTTGTCTTTGGAATTTCAAAACGGTTAGAGCAATGCTGGCATGAGATGGCAGTAGATAGGCAAAGATTGCTGATGATTGAATCTGGTGATTCATGAAATAGCTTTACAGTTGGCATCCTTTGTGTGTGTCTTGTTTTAAAAAGTTATGAACAAACATAACTTTCTGCTTAAAGTCTATAAAAAGTTTTACAGCCATTTCCATCTTCCGCTTTGAAATATTAAAAACTTATTTTCAAAGTAATGCTCTGTGGCCGACGTGTGTTTTGAAAAATTTTAAATCATTAATTTATCTTTTCAGATAAGCACACATACGGCAGAACTGCCAGATTTGGGGCTCGGATCAGCCACACGTAATCTTAAAGAAGCCGATGAATCCTTCAAGAGTTACTGTTTGGTGCGGATTGTCTTAGTGGCATTATTGGCAAATATATCTTTTAAAATGATGCTAGAAACGCAGTTACCATCAGTGGCAACCGCTTCAAACCCATTTTGACCAATTTTGTATGGCCTTAAATCAGGACCAGTAATGTCGACGACCTTTCATTTTAACAGGATGGCGTCATTAGCCATATCAGCCGATCAACAATTGATTTATTGCGCACCAAAATTCATAATTGAATAATATGTCGTGTTATTGAGGTCAGTTGGACCTCTCACAGCTGCAATTTAACACAGTTGGATTTTATTTTGTGTGGTGCCAGATTTAAAACATAACATTGCAACTGTTATTGGGGAGAAAGGGGGCGAAAACTACGAAAATGTACTTAACAATTGGTGGTCAGGATAAAATACTGTAAGGCCAGCAGAGGAATCCACTACAACGAATTTATTTTTTATCCCTAATACTAAGAAAATATTGAATGTTCCCGTTTTTCGATCAAATCCTGCGGAATCGAAATTTTTCAATATTTCAACTTCCAAAAAAATCGACGGTGTTTTTGGGCTTCCAATTTCGTTTTCCATTGTCACAAATCACTACTCTTAGGTTCCTATCAAGCGAATTCGGAAACGAGAAAAAACTTTGAAATGGCCCCACCCTATACATTTGTTTCTTATATGGGACTTCCAATGAATCAGAACAAATTGGTTTCAGACAAGGTCGTTTTGGCTGTTCCATAGAGTAAGCCGTGCTCCCATATTCACTTTCGTAGAACTATTGCGATTTCAAAACGGTTTTTGGACCAGATTTGGATTTCAAATCGCAAAATTTTTCAAAATCAAAAACGGGAGCACTGCTGAATACGTCGGAATCTATATACTCGTTTCATTTTTCCATTTTTACGAGCTATATTTCGTATGATCGTTCAAACTAGATATAGAACGCCTGTGCGGTCCTAAGTTCTTTCTCTTGGGTTTTCTGATATGCCGTTTAAATAAGGTTGCCTAATATTTATTTATATCGATATTTTTTTCGATATTGAAAAAGTGTCATTTCGATATTCGGGCCGTTTCCGAATTCGATTGATTGGAATTGGATAGAGCTGTGATTTCTAAGAAACGATTTCAGAATTCGGGAGAATCTTTTTGTAAACAAGATGGCCGAATGAAGATAAATGGGATTTTGAATCTAAAAGCCGAAGATCACATTCGGTTTTCGGAAGAGAGTACATTAAACAATTCCGATTCCGCAAGATTTGATCGAAATCGAAATCTTTCGGTAGTGGAATGGGGTGGTACTTTAACTAGGGGTGGATTTTTGATCCACCAGATTTTGTTTCTTATCTTTTTTAGAGAAGGAAATATCTTTCGTTGATAGACATGTCGTATTTTTTGGTTTGTGTTTGTTAACTGTTTTTCGCTTATTGATTTTTGTTTGCTTTCCTATATATGATATATAGAAGGTATACCATTGTCGCTTGAATATACCCATTTTTATCCAGGTATGCAAAAATTTCGAGATACACAATTGAAAATATTGAGTCGCTCTCATAGTACTCAGCTTTTATAAGTATGTTTTCTTCATTATCTAGGGATCTTAGTATGTGATTTCTAGTTAGGTTAATGATGTGGTTGTCTATTCTTATAATGCCAGAGGCGTTATATAATTTTTTGTTTGATATAAACTTTGTGTGATTGCTGATTGGCGACCTATACATCGACGTGCATGCTCTTAGTAATTTCGTTTCGAATTTTCGGAGCCTTTCCATATATTTTTACTTTTTTGGTGGGAGAAAAGTCAATATTATGATATTTTTTATAAACAGACACATCTTTACAAAAAGCAGGTGAAATTAAGGTGTGATTTGACTATTTTTAAAAGCTACATTCTGATTGCGTTCAAAATCTAGGAGATCGGAGTTTCAAAGCACTGAAATAATATAGATTTGGGAACGATTTTTTTATTCCAGACATTTGTGAAGATTTGTTAGTTTTTGTGAGAGATATTTTTGTAAAATTGTCCGTATAATGTATTTTCATTGCTTTAACAAAATATGTGTATTTTGAAACTAAAACTTTCTAGAGTTGTACCGGCTCGAGACCATAAAGAAGGCTGGTCAACTTGGCGTTGAATTGGTATGAATTCCCAAGCAGTCACAGCAATGCTGTCTGCTGATTTGCTGTCTATGGGCAAATACAACTGATGATAGAACCGGGAAATTCTTGAAACAACTGTACAGTCGACCTAAAAAATTTGTGGTGTTGTGTGTTTCCGCTTAACATGACCTCCAGCTGGCTAAAACTTGCTGGATTGATTATAATTAAGTTCGTAAAAACAGTCACAATATGTATTAAATTGCATTCAAATAAAAAGAAGTTGTATTTCATATTAATGGGATTGAGGAAGTATGATCAACTTGAATAGAAAACATATTTTTAGGTATAAAGCGTAGAGCTAAAAATATTTGGGTTGAAGTACTTAGGAGCACAGTAATATCCAAATAAATGTACCCAGTAAATCTCACTTTTTGTGGCCGAAACCAATAAAAATATGAATGAAAATATATTCGATATCCGATATATTCCCTCAGAAAAATTTTCGATATTGGTGTATCGTCTTGTTTAACAAAAGTATATATATATCAATATTACAGGGTGGTTCATTTAAAAATTGGAATTAAATTTTGCTATTAAAAAATAAACTGCTCGATATTTTTCAAAGGTTGAACATTTATTGGAAAGGTTGGTTCATGTCATTTATTTATGAAAAACAATTTCGGTCAAATGACCACCACGGCTGACTTGACAATGTTTTCGGTCGAGCGCACCGGACGAGAACGTACACGGTACACCAACATTCCAGTTTCACAAACTCGCTCACGATTGATCACAGGTTTTTCAAATTACATTTGAGGCTTTTTAAAATAAAAGAAGTCAAATTCAAAAACTAGATGGACCTGATTTCTGCCATCTACGATGGTTTGTTAATAGCAATTCGAGTAAACGACCTTAGAACGAACCTAGTCTTTGGTACATATAAATTACCAACAGCAACACTGTTACCACATTTCCAAAAGCCTCAAGCCAAATCCATTAAACCTAAAATCGAGAGCAGGCAAAACAACAACCAAGCAAATTGTTAATTAACACTAAACCAAAAAGCTGCAAATCTTTACAAATTGTTACCACCGCAAATTGAGACTCTTGTCAAAACTTTACAACCCAAAAAAAAAAAAAGATGCAGATGGCAGTAGCAGCAGCCGCACCAGAAGAACCAGCACGAGAAGCATCATCTGCATTGGCATTTTACAGTTGCAACTTTTGAGATGCAAAAGAGTTGCCCGTTCGTTCATTTTGAACCCTCCTCATTTAGCATAAATAGCAGACAATGGCCGTAAGTTGCTGCTGTTTACTGCTGCTGCTGCAGCTGTAGCTTCAACTTTAAACGCTCGCACGATTTTCTCGTTGCGGCTGAGTGACTTGTGCCGTCGTGCCAGCGGCACAAAAAAAAAAAAAAACAGCAGCAGCAGCCGCCCCACTCCTCATCCATTGTGTTAAATATGAGATTTTCCATACTGAGCTGAGCAAAAAGGCTTAACAAAAGAAATTACAGCGCGAATCCTGTCAATGTGAGAGGGAGCAGAGTCAGAATGTCAGGGTGCTTAATTGACAGAACTCGAGTTTTTAGAATTCGGAACATACCTGTTTAACTGACAAGCCTCAGAGAAACCAAGAAATTATCTTTCCCATCAAAAACCAATTTGAAAAACGCCTAAAACTGAAGAAATAGAAAAAACAGGATAATTATTCAAACACTTTCAAAGTCAACACACACACACACAGACACACGTAAAATTTTCCAACGGAAGAATGAGAGCAGGAAAAACGAGAAAAACTTTGTAGTTGTCGTTGCAATAGTCAAGAGGGATGCAATCGCCGCAGACCAGGGAAGGTTTTTTTCAGGCCAGGCCACTCCACTTCACTCGAAACGAAGCGAAACGAGACGACGATGAAAGCAAAGCACCAACAACAACAACAACAAAAACATATGCGGGACTCGGCATATCCTGTAAGCGGGGCTGTCTGTCTGTGTGCGGACGTTCATACGTGTGTGTGTGTGTGAGTGTGGCAGACAAAATATCTAAAAACAGGCGAAGGTTGTTCAACCAACCACCGGGACTGCTGAGCGAGCAGCAGCAGCAGCATCATCATCACATCAACCGAGAGCAACAGCAACAGCAGCAGCAGCAGCTGTTCCATTTCGTCTGCGACACAAAATAGTGGATGGAAAAAATCAAACTACATGCGGCAAATGCACTGCTATTGCTCTTTGCATTTGATTTTACGTACGTGTTTTTTTTTCGGTGGTGGTGGCAGGCAACAGCAACGATTAAACATCAAAATGCGGGACAGGGGCCATTGGACTTTGAGATTATAGCACAGGATTTGCGCCTGATCGCAAAAAAAAACGAGCGAAAAGGCCAAGCCATGAAACCCAAAAGGCCTAGACCCAAATAAAACACTGTCTTACCGAATAATTGGGTTAAGAACTGAGCAGTGGATTTGCAAGAGGAAAAGGTTTTGAACTTTAGGATCTAAGATTGTACTGAGTTTCGCCTGAAAGAGCATTAATACTGGAAGTAACAAATTTAAATAACCAAAGGTACAAATTTGTAATTTTGCTTATCAAATTATTGGGTTTAGAATGAAACGGATACTTTTTATCATTTACTTGAAATTATCAAAATATTTATTTTAACTTTAAAGACGATATTGAACAGACGAACTGCATTTACGCAGCGGCAATCACAAAGGGAACATTTAAACAGCATAACAATAAACAAATACAAATAAACAACTAACAGAAACCAAAAAAACGTGCAATACAACAGAACAATAATGTCCACTAAAATAGGTATTTAAAAATTAAGATATTGGTTAAATATGTATGTATGTCTAATTTGTATTCATGTTTTTTTAAATTAAACAGACTCTCTGAAAAAGCCAATATAATTGCCGAAACGCGTAGGAGTTAACCTGAGCCAAGGCGGCTGAGCACCAACTCCAATTTACACCACAATTAAACAACGAAAAACGGGCAAAACAACAAATCCACACAAATTTTAATTAATGCTGCAATTAGGGTTGTCGAAATATCGATATCGAATAACTTTTGACGATATTTTCATGAATACTTTTTTTGGTTTTTGTACAAAAATGAAGGTTTTAAGGGCATTCTCTTGGATATTAGTAATGTCAGTAATTCTAGTAATATCCAAAAGAATGCCTTTTCCCTTTATGGGGCCGAATCTTATAAAAATACACACCAAAAATATATTCAACAAGTATTCGATATCGATATTTCGATATCCCTAGCTGCAATCCTCTAAAATTCTAGGTGTTCAAACACTTTGTGAGGTCGAAGGTAACGATAGGTTCTTAGGTTTTCCCTCTATTTTCAGTGAATATAAAGGAATTGGTCGAAATTCTCGGCTTAAATTTGATTGAGACTCAATGAACCATATTTCTGTTTGTTATCTTTCAAACCGAATTCCTTTCCCTCCTGGTGTTTGAACTTTTACCGAAATTTTACTCGACTTTTGCTTAAATTACTTAAATGTGAGTAAAATGTACCGAAAATTATATAGATAGATAGATGATAGATAGATGTTTATTTTCAATTTGTTAATTTTCATAGCTTACAGCTTTACATTGATTAACTAATAATAATCAAACATTTAAAGCAGCATTGGTGGATCCCGGCTAAAACTTCGCTTTCACAGAGCGCTTGCCGAGCTGAGACCAAAGAGCAGAAGGCGTCATTATCGACAGAGTTCGAAGCGTTAGGTCGAAGCAAATTCACGGAGCTTTATTTTAAAAAACATTTACATGATTTAAGCCTATACTCTATTTTTGATTTATAAATATTTACAAATTTTCATTTTTATAACATTTCTTCTATAATATGAAGCCATCTCTATGCGACTCGTCAGGTTATTCCATCCCATCCCTCATTCAGGGCCATAAACACCTCTTCTTCAGCAAACGTACAAGTTTTAAAATGTCGCCAACGAAATTCCCGCAGTATTGGACATCGGCCCACAAAATTATGCATGTCCTCCTGCTCATTCATATTGCATAATGAGCAAATGCCTCCATTTACCATTCCTCTTGGGCAGCTGTTTAACCATAAGAGATCTACTCTGGCCTTCATTATCTCAGGACTCGTTGCAGTATGTGGGTCCTATTGCATAATTAAGGTCTTTATATAATCTTCTTGCGCTTACTGACGCCTTGTTCATGTGTTGCATGGGGTTACCTGCTTTTGATGCCTTGAGGAACCGAACATTGAAGTCAATCTAATCTGAATGCGAGTGGTTGTCTCCGAGTGATATGCCATGATACGCGAACATTTCTCTAAGCCTCGCAAACCACCCCGAATTATTTCGCATCATTTTCTCAGCGAGGATATGCGGGAGTCTAGAATCTTCATACTCAAATAAAATTCTTGACAGGTATTTGAGATGAAGTGTTAGACTATAGATGTGTCGGAAAATTATATAAGTTCTTATAAATGTTCTAGAAATCACTTAATGAACCGTACTCATTCCCAAACTGATTAGATCCGGTTAGTGGTCAGGTTCTGTACGTCTAAAGCAGGGCTGCCCAAACTGAGCTTACGCCTGAGTGGAATGAAATACTAATGCACAGAGCACCGTAAATAGCGAAAAGCTGTCGACTACGCTAAGCAACTTTGTTGTTGCGTTCTAGTTTGCGAGAGATATCGGAGAGTGAGAAGAGAGATAGTCTGCTCGCCAACAATAAATCTTTAGCTAGGAATAAAATAGAGGAGAGCACGCATATGAATTTTTTTGTTGCTTAATGAAGTCTTATGGCTCACGTAAGTACTATACGCGACCGCATTTCTTTTCCGTCAAACAACAACAAATGCACGGCTTGCGGAATGGGCATGGGTGTCCAAGGTACAGTTCATGGTCCGATTCGAAGAACTTCGGTTCTATTTCAAACTTATATTATTGAATATAATATTATATTGAAACCAAAATATGAAACTTTTAGTTTTCAATTTTAGACATGGCTTATTGAATAGATAGTAATTACATTTTTCAAACAGGGTCCGAGCCTGAACTTCCTTACAGGGGACTTTCTTAAATACGCGAATTTGAACTAAGGGATTTACAGTTCTGAAAGCAATAATTTGAAACTAGCATCACTAAATATTTTTCGATAGTTATTGTGTAGTGATCAAATACATTTACATTCTGTTAA